>JAVHLU010002655.1:0-16543 GCA_036785755.1 Colletotrichum ledebouriae
CTTAAGTTATTATTATATTTAAAGTAGATTAATTATATATATATATATATATTAATAGCGGGGACGTATAGACATAGTAAAAGTATTTAACTCTCTAAGAAGCCTATAAAGGCTATTAAAAAGAGCAAAAGAATCCGCCTCTAGGTACTATTAAAAAGGGCTAGAACTAATAAGAACTAGAAAGATAATAAATAATATAGCTCTACTTATAAATAGGTAAGAATATTAAGAGTAAGCTTAAAAGATATATAGAATAATTTATAGATTTAATTAAAAGAGATTATCTCCCTTAGGCGCTAATTTGCTAAGAAATTACTAAAAAACGAGGTATAGGGTTATTAAGGTACTAATAGTAATAATAATAATACTATCCTCCCCTCTGCTATACTCCTCTCCTCTACGCTCTACTCTATAGTCTCCTAATAATAAGTCCGTGCGCTAAGGGAGTTTTCTAAAAGTTGCGCAGCTAAGTCTATCCTATCCTATCCTAGTATCTAAGCTAGCTTAGAAAGAAGAAAATATATACTTATAGGTTTATATATATTAAAGTTAATATTATATAATTAAAGTAATAAAGTTTTCTAGTTAATAAAATAAAGTTATTATTATAATATCTTCTAAATAGAAAGATAAAGTAAGTAGTTATAACTTTCTTTAGATAAAGTAAAAAAGGAAATAATATAAACTAAATAACTAAATAAATATAAGAAAAGTCTAGTAACTTTAATCTTATTACTCTAGGCTCTTATAGATCTATTTTAAGTCTTATTACTTAATATAGTAGGGTCTTTTTAATAATACTCTTATCTTAGAAGAATTTATAGCTTTACTATATTAATATCTCTTAAAAGTTAGTATATTCTTTTTAGTACTTAGGGCTAGAATAATAAGGGGTTTATTAGTCTCTAGTTATTAATCTAGTTAATCTCGCTATACTTGAGTTCGGAATCACGCCGCAGCCCCTTTGCAAAAAGACTATAACAAATTCACCTAGTTCGTAAGTATAATTCAGGAAATACTATAGAGGTATTTTAACCTATACCCTCTACTAGTTAAGGAAAATAATATAAGAACCCTATACGTTCCTACTACCTATAAGTAAACCCTTATATAAAGTTAGATACGCGCTATATTAGGGCTAATTATATTAGAGCTAAACGGGCTACTAAGGCTCTTATAGTAATACCCTCGCTAAACCTTCTAATAAGGTAAAAGCTACTATATAAGATAACTCCTTAACCTAAAAGGTTAAACTTCTAGTAAGGTGCTGCGAATACTATTATACGAGAGGTAACTCCTTAACTAAAGAGGTCTTTCCTAAGAGGTTCTTATAGCTAGAAGTATAAGAAGCTCTATTACTATAAGCAGGGCTTTATACCTCTCCTTCTTCCTTATCCTTATCCCTTAATTATATTAATACTAGACCCTATATATAAATATACTAAGCCTAAGCGAGGTATAACTTTTAATATAAATAATATAGAGGGGATTACTAGAGAGTTTAGCCTTAATATAATTAATAAAACCTGCTCCTTTATTAACTACTTTGCTATATATAGAGAGTATATTATTAGTATAGCCCTTAAGAGGGCTTACCTTAATACCCCTATAGGGGACTCTATAAGGTATAATAGTATTAGAGCTAAGTAAGTAAACTTAGTAGTAGAAGTTTAGTAGGTTATTATATACCCTATAGAGTAGCCCTTCTTCGAGCAGGTCCTCTATATTACTAGGGTAGAGGCGGCCTAGGCGGCCTAGGCCTATTAGGGGTTAGTAAGTATAGCTTATGCTAAATAGAGAGAGCGTTGCTAACGACGGTATCGTAAAGATAGTAATAACTTCTAGCGGATAAAGCGGTAATAGAGGTAGTATTTAATAGCAGCGCGGGTAGTATATGAGAGGAAAAGTTAATAGTTTTATAGTCTATTAAATAATTAGAAACCACGTTATTATTAATATAAAGTTAAAGATCGTGAGACTATAGGCACGTATAAGTGCGGCTATAGTTAGGAGAGGATTACGTGACTAAAGGCTATGTATTATTAGGAGCCGCGGAGTTAGAAGGTCTATTGCACTTAAGCAGGTAAAATCACTATGCAGTAGCTAGAGGCCTAATCTCGCTATACTTATTAGCTTAGTAAGACTACTAATCTCTATATTAGTATTATATATAGCTATCTTAGCTACCTTAGCTATAACTCGCTAGTTAAAGAATAGTAGTTATAATAATATATAAGCAGTTAGGAAAGGGATATACTCGCTAGAACCTACTAATAGTATAAAGAGAGAGAAAGGGAGGATTTTAGGGTCTATATCGTTCCTACTTTAATTCTATAAGAAGGCATAGCTATTACTATTCCCTTAGAACTAAGGTAGGTTTATAAATATCTTTCTCTCTTTTAAACTACGTTTAGTTATTAATTATATTATTATTATTTATTATTTATAGATTTTCTAAGCTATTATTATATTTAAAGTAGATTAATTATATATATATATATATATATATATTAATAGCAGGGATATATGGATATAGCAAAGGTATCTAACTCTCTAAGAAGCTTATAAAGGCTATTAAAAGGAGTAAAAGAATCTACCTCTAGCTATTATTAGAAAGGGCTAGAACAAATCGGAACTAGAAAGAAAATAAATAATATAACTCTACTTATAAAGAGGTAAGAATATTAAAAGTAGACTTAAAAGATATATAAAATAATTTATAGATCTAATTAAAAGAGATCTTCTAAATTAAGTATGGATTTATTAAGAAAAATACTAGAAAATAAGGTATAAGATTATTAAGGTACTAATTATAATAATATATTAATAATACTAAAGTCCGCTACGCTCCTCCCCTCTACGCTCCACTCTATAGTCTTCTTATAATAAGTCCGTGCGCTAAGGGGGCTTTTCGAAAGCTGCGTAGCTAAGTCTATCTTATCCTATCCTACTATCTTTTAGATATTTATTAATACGTTGCTTATAGGCTTAGTTAATATTATTTATATTATATATTTAGATAATCTCTTAATTTTTACTAATAATATAGACTTCTATATAAAAGCTATAAGATAGGTACTTACCTAGTTAGAAGCTAATAGCCTCTATATAAACCCTAATAAGTATAAATTTCATAAAGAGGAGATTAATTTCCTTAGGTTTATAGTCTTAGTAGACGGAGTTACTATAGAATATAAGAGAGTCTAAGTAATAATTAAGTAGCTAGTACTTACTATAATATAAGAGATTTAGTAATTTCTAGGATTTATAGGGTTCTATAAGAGATTTATTAAGAACTACTCTAAGATTTATAACCTACTTACTAACTAACTTATTAATATAGCTAAGAGCTAGCTAGTAATAACTAGGGAGGTATTAGTTACTTTTTATTAGCTCTACCATAATTTATAGAAATACCTATACTATACTATTTTAATCCTATACTCCGAATTTAAGTTGAAACTAATATATTAAACTTTATAATAAGGGTAATACTAAGCTAGTTAGAGGGGGATATATAGAGACTAGTAGTATTTATATCTTAGAAGCTTAAGGGTATATAATTATAATATAGTATTAAGCTCGGAATTACGCCGCAGCCCCTTTGCAAAAAGACTATAATAAATTTACCTAGTTCGTAAATATAATTCGGGAAATACTATATAGGTATTTTAACCTATACCCTCTACTAGTTAAGGAAAATAATATAAGAACCCTATATATTCTTACTACTCGTAAGCAAACCCTCTAAATATTATAAAGTCGGACGCGCGCTATACTAGGGCTAATTATATTAGAGCCGAACGGGCTACTAAGGCTCTTATAGTAACGCCCTCGCTAAACCTTCTAATAAGGTAAAAGCTATTATATGAGATAACTCCTTAACTTAAAAGGTTAACCTTCTAGTAAGGTATTAAAAGTAAACGCTATTATATAAGAGGTAACTCCTTAACTAGAGAGGTCTTTCTTAAGAGGTTCTTATAACTAGAAGTATAAGAAGCTCTATGAGCAGGGCCTTATACCTCTCCCTTATCCTTATCCTTATCCCTTAACTAGATTAGTACTAGACCCTATATATAAATACGCTAAGCCTAAGCGAGGTATACCCTTTAGTATAAATAAGATAGAAGGGATTACTAGAGAGTTTAGCCTTAATATAATTAATAAAACCCGCTACTTTATTAACTACTTTACTATATATAGAGAGCGTATTATTAATATAGCCCTTAAGAGGGCTTACCTTAATACTCCTATAGGGGACTCTATAAGGCGTGATAATATTAAAGCTAAGTAAGTAAACTTAGTAGTAGAACTTTAGTAGGTTATTATATACCCTATAGAGTAGCCCTTCTTTAAGCAGGTCCTCTATATTACTAAGGTAGAGGTAGCCTAGGTAGCCTAGGCGAATATTAGTAAGTATAGCTTATACTAAATAGATAGAGCATTACTAACGACGGTATAGTAAAGATAGTAATAACTTCTAGCGGACGAAGCGGTAATAGAGGCGGTATTAGCAGCGCGGGTAGTATATAAGAGGAAAAGTCGATAGTTTCGTAGTTTAAATAATTAAAAACTATATTATTATTAATATAAAGTTAAAAATCGTGAGGCTATAGGTATATATAAGTGCGGCTATAGTTAGGAGAGTTATAATCACGTGACTAAAGGCTATGTATTGTTAGGAGGCGCGGAGTTAGAAGGTCTATTGCACTTGAGCAGGTAAAATCACTATGCAGTAGCTAGAGGCCTTATAATATAGTATACTAGAGGTAGAGCTACTAGCTATTAGGGAGGTAGTAGTAAGGTAGTAGTATTACTTACTATACTCCTAGTATTATATCTAATTTATTACTAACTACCTAGGTTACTAGTACTAGGATAGGATAAGATAGACTTAGCTGCGCAGCTTTTGAAAAGCTCCCTTAGCGCATAGACCTATTACAGGAAGAATATAGAGTAGAGCATAGAGGAGAGGAGCGTAGCAGACTAGAGCATCGTTTATATATTATTATAATTAGTACCTTAATAATCCTATACCTCGTTTTCTAGTATTCTTCTTAGTAAATCCGCGCCTAATTTAGATAATCTTTTTTAATTAGATCTATAAATTATCTTATATAGCTTTTAAGCCTACCTTTAATATTCTTACCTATTTATAAGTAGAGTTATATTATTTATTATCTTTCTAGTTCTTATTAGTTCTAGCTCTTTCTAATAATACCTAGAAGTAGATTCTTTTACTCTTTTTAATAGCTTTTATAAGCTTCTTAGAGAGTTAGGTACCTTTACTTTATCTATATCCCTGCTATTAATATATATATATATATAATTGATCCACTTTAAATATAATAATAACTTAAAAAACCTATAAATAATAAATAATAATAACACGAGTAATAATAAAACGTAGTTCAAAAGAGAGGAAAATATTTATAAACCTACCTTAGTTCTAAGGGAATAGTATTAGCTATACTTTCTCATAGAATTAAAGTAAGAATAACGCAGACCCTAAAGTCCTCCCTTTCTCTCTTTTTTTTATACTATTACTAGGTCCTCGCAAGGGCATCCCTTTCCTTACCCCTTATATATTATTATAACTGCTATTATTTAACTAGCAAGTTATAGCTAAAATAGCTAAGATAGCTACATATAATACTAGTATAGAGATTAGTAGTCTTACTAAGCTAATAAGTATAGCAAGATTAACTAGATTAGTAACTAGAGACTAATAAACCCCTTACTATTATAGCCCTAAGTACTAAGAGCAATATACTAACTTTTAAGAGATACTAATATAATAAAGCTACGAATTCTTCTAAGATAAGAGTATTATTAGGAAGACCCTTCTATATTAAGTAATAAGACTTAAAATAGATCTATAAGAGCCTAGAGTAATAAGATTAAGGTCGCTAGACCTTTCCTATATTTATTTAGTTATTTAGTTTATATTATTTCCTTTTTTATTTTATCTAAAGAGAGTTATAACTACTTACTTTATCTTTCTATTTAGAAGGTATTATAATAATAACTTTACTTTATTAACTAAAAGACTTTATTACTTTAATTATATAATATTAACTTTAATATTTATAGACCTATAAGTATTATATCTTCTTTTTCCTTAGCTAACTTAGATATTAAATCCTCTTCTAATAAGGGAAAGCAGCCTAAAGAGAGATTTATAAGAGCTTTATTTAATAAGATATAACCTTATACTATAAGATAGCTAGCCTCTAGTAATAATATAAATAGATCTATAAATCTTACCTTAGGGATAGGGGTAATACCTTTAAGTACTCTATATTTATCTAAAGGGACTTATATTAATTAGGATACTATAGCTCTTACTAATCTCCTTATAAGACGCCTTACTATTATAGTAATAAGGCCTCTAGCCACTGCATAGTGATTTTACCTGCTCAAGTGCAATAGACCTTCTAACTCCGCGCCTCCTAACAATATATAGCCTTCGGTCACGTGATCTTGCTAACTACCTCTCCTAACTATAGCCGCACTTATACGTACCTATAGCCTCACGATCTTTAACTTCATATCGATAATAATATGGTTTTTAATTATTTAATAGACTATAAAACTATCGACTTTTCCTCTCGCGCACTACCCGCGCTACTATTAAATACTGCCTCTATTACCGCTTCGTCCGCTAGCTATACTATTATTAGTAACGCTCTCTCTATATTAAAGTAGTCGGTATAAGCTATACTTACTAATATTTACCTAGGCTGCCTAGGCTGCTTCTACCTTAGTAATATAGAGGACCTGCTTAAAGAAGGGCTATTCTATAGGGTGCGTAACGACCTGCTAAACTTCTATTACTAAGTTTACTTACTTAGCTCTAATACTATTACGCCTTATAGAGTCCCCTATAGGGGTATTAAGGTAAGCCCTCTTAAGGGCTATATTAATAATATACTCTCTATATATAGCGGAGTAGTTAATAAAGGAGCGGGTTTTATTAATTATATTAAGGCTAAACTCTCTAGTAATCCCCTCTATATTATTTATACTAAAGGGCGTACCTCGCTTAGGCTTAGCGTATTTATATACGAGGTCTAGTACTAATATAGTTAAGGGATAAGGATAAGGATAAGGGAGAGGTATAAGGCCCTGCTCGTAGTAGTAGAGCTTCTTATACTTCTAGCTATAAGAACCTCTTAGGAAAGACCTCTTTAGTTAAGGAGTTACTTCTTATATAGTAGCGTTCGTAATACCTTTAGTACCTTACTAGAAGGTCGACCTTTTAGGTTAAGGAGTTATCTTATATAGTAGCTTTTACCTTACTAGAAGGTTTAGTAAGGGCGTTTCTAGGCCACGAGAGCCTTAGTAGCCCGTTTAGCTCTAATATAATTAGCCCTAGTGCGGCGCGCGTCTAACTTTATATAGTAATATTTAGAGGGTTTACTTGCGAGTAGTAGGAACGTATAGGGTTCCTATATTATTTTCCTTAACTAGTAGAGGGTATAGGTTAAATACCTATATAGTGTTTCCCGAATTATGCCTACGAACTAGGTGAATTTGTTATAGTCTTTTTGCGAAGGGGCTGCGGCGTAATTCCGAGCTTAATTATAGTAATAACTCCCTATTTAACTAGAGCGCCTAAGTTTATTAGTACTAATATCTCAGACTATATTACTAACTATAAGAGCCTTTTAAAACTTTACTATAAGACTAGTAATAATATAAAGAACGAGGTCTATATATATAGCTCTAGTAACTATTAAGATATAGTTAAATCTTATATAAATAAAGCTAAGACCTAAAAGGAAGCTAAGGAGAAACTTCTATACTAGTTTAGATTTATAAACCTAAAGTCTTCTTAGTACCCTAATAAAGACCTTTAGAATCTAGTTATAGGATCTTATATTAAAAATAATAACCCTTCCTAGGTTATAGTATTAATTACTACTATTTAATAGCTTTAATAGAGAGCTATATAATATAGGGATCTAGAACTTACTAATACTAAGCTTATTTATATTACTTATCGCTACTTTTTAGAGAGAGCTATAAGAGCTATAGCTTAGAGTCTTAGCTACTAGCTTATTAAAGTTATTTTAAAGTAATAAGTTATAATAAAAGATATCCTAATTAAATAGTCTACTACCCGCTAGGAACTTTAGTAATTATCTAGCCTTACTAAGCCTAAACTAATAATAATACTTTAAGTCCCTATAAAGACGATTCTAATAAGGTAGAAAGCTAGAGCTAAAGAACCCTCTATAGCCTAGACTACTAGCTTAATTATTAACTCTCTTATAGAAAACTTTAGGACCTTAAATATTAATAGGGCTAATTATAAGATAGATATCTTAACCCTTATTAAGAGAATTACTAGCTAAGGAGATAAAACCTTTGATTTAAATACTATAGAAGCTACTAAACCTTATAAATAATAACCTTAAGACTATTTATAGACTTAATACTAATAATAGTAATACCTTTATTTCTAAGCTAGATATAGAAACTATTAAGGAGGATACTAGTAATACTAGGGACTTAGAAGAGGTAGAGTAAGAAGAGGTTATAGAGGCTTCTAGTAAGATATGTTACTATACTATATACCTTTCTAGGCTATAGGAACCTACTAGTTTTATAGCGCTATTAACTATATTATTATTAGCTCTATTAAGTATCTTAAGGCTAGCTAGAATAAGGTCTACTACTATATATCGCCCTACTACTTTATTAGCACCTTAAATATAAGTACTAAGGTTAAGATAGGTATTATTAATAAAGGCTATAGCTATAAATTAATAGATAGCTAGATAATTCTAAAGTATGTCTTAATTAATAAGAACACTTTTATATACTATATAGGTACTACGAGTAAGTTAGTAGAGAAATAGTAGCTAAAGCTTTTAGAGGAGGTTATAAGGGTTATTAGGTATAATAAGGTATACCCTAAACTATCTATTAGCTTTATAAGGTTATTAAAAGATACTATATAATTATATAACTTTATAGATACTACTTTCTTTAGCTTTAAGCTAAAGAACTAGTATATTAACCTAGTAGAGGATATAACTACTATAGAAAGAGGGAAAGCTAGAGGTTATTATATAAAACCTTATAATACTTATTATTACTAGTTTTCTTAAATAGTAGACTTACCCTTAATTTAAGACCCTCCTATTCGAATTACTTAAAGAGTTATAAAGCTACTAGATAATAAGGAGGAAGCTAAAGCTATTATACTACTAGACGCCCCTAAGGAATAAGTTAAGTAGTAGAAGTAGGATAAATAAAATAAGCTTTAAATTTAATATAATACTTTTTAAACTAGCTATGCTCTTACCCTAGAGCTATATAGTAAGAGAGTAAATAGGAAGGTAGCTATCCCTAAAGCCTTCTTTTATTAGAACTAGCTAGATTAGAATAGAATAGTTTATAATATTACTAAAGCTATAATTAATGACTATAAGCATAGATATAACTTAAAAGTATAAGAGGTCTTTATTCCTATTAATATAACGCTTCTAGATTAATTTAAGAACGTAGGAGCTAGTAACGAGGAGCTATAGGAATAAATAAATTAATAGAATAATAATAAGAACTATTCTAAAAGCTAAGCGACTTCTGAGCTATCTCTATAGATATACCTAAGGACTTATAGACTAAAGTAATCTAATTTAACTACTATATTATTAATCCTATTTTTAAAATAGGTATTATAATAGAAGATTAGGATTCTATATTACTTCTACTACTAAGATATATTACTATCCTAGACTTCGTTATAACCTACTAGTAGATTACTATTACCTTTTATAACCCTATAAATATATTAATTAGGGGGATTATTAATAGTAGCTCTGCTATTAACCTTATTAGTAAAAGTTATATTAAGCGGCTAGGCTTATAGAGTAATATAGTTAAGATAAATATAGGGATCCGTAGGATTACTAATAGAGAGCGGAGGACCTAATTTATAAGTATAATTATAAATAATATTTATATTAGTAGTAATTAGATTTAAGATATTAGCTTTTTTATTTTCCCTAAAAATACTTATAATAAGGACCTAGTACTAGGAGCTCTCTTTATCCTAAAGACTTAAAAAATACTAGATTATATATAGAACTAGGTTATTAGAGTCCTTTAGTCTAGGAATATTAAGATTAATATCCTACTATTATTCTATATAAGAGACTTAACTACTCGCTTCTTAGAAATTATTACTAAGATAGACTACTTTATTTCTTCTTAGTATTAATATACCCTCTTATCTCCTATAAAAGAGGGGAAATAAAGGCTATTACTAATAGACCTAATATAGTAATAAGCTTAGACTTTATAAGAAATAATTAGTAAGTTAATAATATTAAGAATAGGGAAGAGCTAGATATAACGCTAATAACTATAAGGATATGCGAGGATATTAAAGCGGTTTAATAAGCTTTTAGAAGCTCTTATAACTTATTAGATAAAGTTAAGTAATAATTAGACCTAGATAAGGAAGTTATTACTATTTTTGAAGACTTTAAATTAATTTTTAATAATATCCTAGAGATTATAATCTATAACGAAGTTACCCCTAAGCTTAATAAGATCTATAAAGCGATTATAAGTATAAGGTATATAGTAGGATATAGTAGCTATAATATTAATTATTAATACTATATTTATAAACCTAAGAAGAGAATATTAAAGAAGAAAGTACTTAGGAGGAAGTATAAGTTAGTATATTAGAGAGGTATTAAAGTTATTATAGCTATAGATACTACTTTCTCTTATAATAATTATAAACCTATACTAATAATGCCTATATTACTAATAGAAGATATTAATATAATATATAAAACGAAAGATAAGAAGATTTAACTTATTAATAATACTATATTAGATAGCTTAACCCTAAATAGAGACCTAGAGTAGAAGTTAAAGGTATAGGTAAGAGCTAAGGAGAATATAATACTAGATCCTAGCGCCCTATTTATAAGCCTAGTTATACTAAAGTTTTTAATAATTAAGTAAGGAATAAGGCTTATAAAAGCTTAATAAGAAGCTATCCTAAAGACTATTAATTATCTATAGCTTAAAGAAAAGAAGCTCCTTTTAGCTATTCTTATTATAAGAGAAAAAGCTTTAGCTTAGGAATTTAAGTATTATAGCTCTATATACCTCTCTATTATACCTCTATAGATAATTAAAATAATACTATATAAGATATAGTAAGTAAAAAGAATCCTAATATTAAGAGGACTAGAGTAGGATATTATTATAATTCTAAAGGATAGACTAAAGAAGGGAATCCTTAAGTAAAATTATATAGCCTACTATAATCTATTCTTCCTTATATAAAAGAAAGATAGTAAGATAAAGCTTATTAACTTAGTAACTAAGATAAACGTAGTTATAATATAAGATATAGTACTACCCCCTTTAGTAGATAATCTTTTAGAGGACTTCGCTATAGACTAATTATTATTACTACTAGACTTCTTCTTAGGATATAACTAAGTCCCCTTAGACCCTATAAGTAGAGACTTAATAATATTTATATTACCTATTAGACTACTATAAATAGATATATTACCTTAAGGAGTAACGAACTTAGTTACTTAGTTTATACGGGTTATAATTAGAATCCTATTAAGCTCGGAATTACGCCGCAGCCCCTTCGCAAAAAGACTACAACAAATTCACCTAGTTCGCAGGCATAATTTGGGAAACACTATATAAGTATTTAACCTATACCCTCTATTAGTTAAGGAAAATAATATAAGAACCCTATATATTCCTACTACTCGTAAGCAAACCCTCGTATAAAGTCGGATACGCGCCGCACCGGGGCTAATTATATCGGAGCTAAACGGGCTACTAAGGCTCTCGTAGTAACGCCCTCGCTAAACCTTCTAGCAAGGTGCTGCGAAAGCTACTATATGAGATAACTCCTTAACCTAAAAGGTCGACCTTCTAGCAAGGTGCTGAAGGTGCTACGAACGCTACTATACGAGAGGTGACTCCTGTGTATTGTCAGGAGGCGCGGAGTTAGAAGGTCTGTTGCACTTGAGCAGGTAAAATCACTATGCAGTGGCCAGAGGCTATAATTAGAATCCTATATAACCTTATCCCTAGCTATTATAAAGCATTCCTTAGCCTCTAGCCACTGCATAGTGATTTTACCTACTTAAGTGCAACAGACCCTCTAACTCCGCGCCTCCTAACAATATATAGCCTTTAGTCACGTGATCGTAACTCTCCTAACTATAGCTATACTTATATATACCCTACTAGATAGCCTCACGATCTTTAACTTTATATTAATAATAACGTGGTTTTTAATTATTTAAACTATAAAACTATTAACTTTTCCTCTCGCATACTACCTACGCTACTAATACTACCTCTATTACTACTTCGTCTACTAGAAGTCGTTACTATCTTTATAGTCCTCTTATTTAATTAGGTTAGCTAACGCCTTCGTAGCTATGCTATCGTTAGCAACGCTCTCTCTATTTAGCGCAAGCTATACTTACTAATATTCCCCTAAGAGGCCTAGGCTACCTCTACCTTAATAGTATAGAGGACCTGCTTAAAGAAGGGCTACTCTATAGGGTATATAATAACCTACCTAGCTTCTACTACTAAGTCTACTTACTTAGCTATAATATAATAATAAGTATCCCCTCTAAAGGTATTAATAAGAGCTCTCTTAAGGGCTATACTAATAATACGCTCTCTATATATAATAGAGTAGTTAAAGAAGGGGCGGGTTTTATTAATTATATTAATACTAAACTCTCTAGTAAGCTCTCGCGTATTATTAATATTAAAAGATATACCTCGCATAGGCTTAGCGTTTTTATATATAGGGTCTAGTACTAATATAGTTAAGGGATAAGAATAAGGATAAGGGAGAGGTATAAGGCCCTACTTATAGCAGAGCTTCTTATACTTCTAGCTATAAGAACCTCTTAGGAAAGACCTCTCTAGTTAAGGGGTTACCTCTTATATAATAGCGTTTACTTTTAGTACCTTACTAGAAGGTCGACCTCTTGGGTTAAGGAGTTATCTTATATAGTAGCTTTTACCTTACTAGAAGGTTTCGCAAGGGCGTTTCTAGGCTATAAGAGCCTTAGTAGCCTATTTAGCTCTAATATAATTAGCCCTAGTATAGCGCACGTCTGACTTTATATAGTGATATTTAGAGGGTTTACTTATAAGTAATAGGAATATATAAGGTTCCTATATTATTTTCCTTAACTAATAGAGGGTATAGGTTAAAATACCTATATAATATTTCCCGAATTATGCTTGCGAACTAGGTGAATTTATTATAGTCTTTTTGCGAAGGGGCTGCGGCGTAATTCCGAACTGAATAAAGCATTCCTTAATAATATCGCTATTAAGGGACCGATTTTATAATATAATAAAGAAGGGATTAAGTCTTATCTAGGGATTTATAGATTTATTTTAAAATATTTATAGAATATTAATAAGGTCCTAGTTAACTTAAAGCTAGTAGAGTATATAGTAGTAGTAATTAAGTTATAATAAGCCTAGGAAGTAGTAATAATTATTAGCTATATCTATAATACTAATAGGTATGGTCTAGAGGAAGCGAAGATAGTTAAGATCTATAAATAGGCTACTTATATTAATTTAATAGAGTTAAGGGCTTTCCTTAGGATTATAACGTTCTATAGATCCTAGGTAAAGGACTACTCTATTATTATAAAGCTACTTACTAACTTACTTAAGAAGGATACCTTATTTAGCTAGGAGGAGAAGTAATAAATAGCTATAAATACCTTAAAAATAATACTTATAAGGGCTCTAATCCTTAATACTATAAATTATAGCCCTAAGGGAGGAGATATCTACCTTATAATTAATATTAGTAATATAGCATAGGGTAGAGTCCTAGGATAATTTATTAATAACTAGCGCGTAGTCTCTCGCTTTAAGAGTAGTATTTAGTTAGAACTAGAGCTATTATATAACGCTAGGAAGAAGGAATTATATAATATTCTAAAGGCTTTAAAAAGGGTATATAATTATTTATATAAATAATACTTTATCCTAGAGATAGATACTTAGATATTAGTTATATAACTTAATAGAGTAGCTATAAACCTTCTAGGAGCCCTTATTATTTATTAGATTATATAGATTTAAATATTTAACTTTAAAGTATAATATATTTGTAATACTTAGAATATAGTAGTAGATAGCTTATTATAAAAACCTTAGGGACCTTCTAATATTATTAATAAAGAAGCTAAGGGGGAGATCAACTCCTAGATCGATTTCTAGATCTTCTTTATAAATATAGAAGCTACTTCCTTCTTTATTTAAGCTTAATATTATAATAATAAGTAATATATAGAGGAGGTCCTAGTAGGAAATATAGAGGTTATTAGTAATATAATAAATATCCTAGATATACTTCTTAATAATTTATAAACCTATTTAATATATTCCTAATAGATTACTTACTATTTAATAATATAGAGATACCTTCTAAGAATTTAATTAGTAAGGTATTATAACTTTAAGACTAGAGTATTAAACTATTATATTTAGAACTACCTACTTTTTATTAAACTAATAATTTAAAAGCTACTACTATAATAAGTTATTAATAATCCTAAGTAGTAGAAAAAGCTAATTATAAAATCTTATAGAGAGAGTAGTTATTAAGGTAAGTAAGCTATAATAAGGAGACTATCTAATCGCTATATCTAAGCTAGTATATATATAGAGATTAGTAAATCCCTAAAAAGTTACCCTAATTACTAAAAGAGGAGAGCTTAATATATAGATAATATAAGAACCTATAGCTCTCTAAAGGGACTACCTTTTATAAGGATCTTATTAGATATATAGAGAGTAGGTAAGTAATACCTTATTAAGATAAGGGATCTATTAATAGGATAGCTTAAAGCTTACTAGCTTAAGAGAGTAACTTTAGCTAAGATTACTAAGTTTATCTAAGAAGAGATTATCTATTACTATAGATTATATAGCAAACTTATTATTAATAGAGGGCTAGAGAATAAGGATATTATTATTAAGTTTAATAAGAAGTATAGTATAAAGAGGAAAGTAATATCTACTTATAACCTAAGGGCTAATAATATAGTTAAGACTAGTTATTAGCTAATTACTTATATATTATTAATATAGACTAGAGGATAGAGAGATATTAACCCTTAGCTATACCTTCCTACTACCCTATTTATAGACTAATTAAGCGTTTATATTTTAACTAGCTTTAGCCCTTTCTACTTATTATATAGATTTAAGCCTAATACTCCTATTAAAACCCTAACGCTAACCTAGAGGGTTTTTAATTAGGATTTAGTAATAATAATAGAAAAGGAGGTTTAAATATATCTATAAGCCTTCCTTTAACTTAATAAAGATAGGAAATAAGCTAAAAAGATAATTAATAGTTAGTATAAGAAAACTATAAAATACTATAATAGTTAATATAAGAGAACTATAAGGAAGGAGAGGTTAGAGGTAAGTAATTTAATACTAGTATTTAATATTCAGGGTTTTATTAATTAATTATCTATTAAAAGGCTTAACTACTAATAGTAAAGCCCCTTTTATATCCTATTATAAGCTCTAAACGCTCTATTATATTAATTAGTAATATTAATAGGTAATAAGGTTATTAAAAAGATATTTAATAGGAATTAACTTTATAAATTTATTTAAGCTCTTAAAAAGTATTAGGAACTAAGTAACCTAGATATTTATAGGTCTAATTTAGAAAGAAACCTAGTAAATACCTTCCTAGCGCTAGGGAGTAAAGAATATAATAATTATATACCTAAAGAAGAGGAGGAGGAACTTATAATACCTAAGGAAAGTAATTAGAAGAAAGAGGAGGATTTATTATAATTAGGAATATAATTAAAGTAGTATTTAGAGGATTTAGAAAAAGTAATTAAAGCTTTAAAAGCTAAATAATAGCTAGTTATTAAGATTCTTAAAATAATAAGGGAGAAAGAGAAGGAGTATATTAAGATAGAGGGTCTACGGGATATATAAAGTTTCTTTTATTATAACTTATTTTAGTCTATAATTTATAGACCTATTTTTATTTTCCCTTCTTTTTATCTCTTAGTTTAAAAGTTTAAGATTTTAGGGATAATATTCTTAGACTTTAGGGATAAGGGTAAGAAATAATATTAATAACTCCCTACTTACTTAAGTATACTTACTTACTATTATTTAATATAATAATAGCCTAGATAATTTTAATATCTATTAGTAATTATAATAGGGTTATTAAGCCTAGGGAAGTATAAGACCCTTAACCTTTTAGTAATAATACTAAAGCCCCTTCTCGCTAAATAAATATAAGATTAATAACCTAAAGATAAGAGAGAAGAAGAGAAGGGGAAAGAAGGTATTAAAATTATAGTTATTAGCCCCCCTAGGGAGGATATTAGTAAACCCTTCTCACCCCCCCCCCTTTCTTAGAGTGCTTAAATCTAGTATATTTAAGGTTATCTAATATATCCTTTTAATATTATTACAGGCTACGCCTAGGTTAAGCCTA
>JAVHLU010002656.1:0-16534 GCA_036785755.1 Colletotrichum ledebouriae
TTACTAATTTAAAACTTAGCCTTTATATCTAATAAGAAGCTCTAAAGCTAGTAAGTAATTATATAATATATAACCTTATATATTATATCCTTTCTTATAGTTTCTAGCTATAGCGCTTATAATTTAGCGTTACTATTAAAGATTATAATATCTAGGATATTAGTATAGCTCTTCTAACTTCTCCTTACTAAGGGGCTGACTATAAGGTCCCTATAGGAGTAGGCGCGGTTTAATATTAGCTATAAGACCCTCCCCTACTTCTACTTATTATCCTACCTTTATAGCGCGTCCTACTCCCTCTAAGAGAGGGTATTAGTAGCTACTACTTCCCTATTAGGGCGGTATTTAATAATAAAATTATATTAAAATAGCTCCTCTATTTATTAGCTCTAGCGCTCTATAAGGCGCTACTTCTTTATAAAGTATTTAAGCTTCTAGTAGTTAGTTAATACCTTAAAAGTAGTTATATTATATAGCTCTACCCTCTCTATATATAAGTAAGAAAGGACTACTAGGAGCTCCTTATTATAAATAGGGTAGTTATATTCTATAAGTAAGAACTTCTATAAATAGAACGCTATAGGGTACTAAGTACCCTCTAGGTTAACTTATAAGAGTACCCCTTTTAATATAAATCCTAAATAGTTAGTTTTAATAATAATCTTATCTACTAAACTAAACTAGTAGAATACTAGCTAGGGATTAAAAGCTACTTAAGATATAAGAAGGCTTATTCTTAATTATCTCCTTATTAAAACGTTATATTCTTCTTAATAAGTAGTATAAGTAGTCTAATAATATCCCTATATTCTAATATAAATATACTATAATAGTTTATAAACCCTAGGAAGCTCTAGACCCCCTTTAGGGAGGTAGGGAGTAATTACTTAGTAATTACCTAGAGTTTCTTAAGGTTATAGGAGAGACCCTCTCCTATTATTATAATAAACCTTATATATTTAACCCTCTTAACTAAGAATTCGCACTTTATAAAGTCGAGGTTTAGGCCTATATCTACTAGCCTCTAGAGGACCTCTTAGACCTTCTTCTTATAGGTTTCCCTCGTTCTATCTAAGTAAATTAATATATTATTTATATAAATAATAATAAAGTTATTAAAGAAGTCTTATAAAATACTATTAATATATTATTAGAAGCTAGTAGGGATATTAGTTAGGCTAAATAAGTAAACTACCTATTTAAATAACCTATATTAGGTATAGAATATAGTTCTCTCTTAGTACTCCTCTATTACTTTTAACTTATAGAAAGCTATTACTATATCTAGCTTAGTATATTACTTAGCTATACTTACTTAGTATAGCGTCTTAGAGATTAATAAGAGAGGGTAGTAGTCTTTCTTTATAATTATATTAAGAGCCTTATAGTTAATATAGAAGCGAATTCCCCTACTAAGGTTCTTTATAAAGAGTATTAATACCCTAGTAAGTAAGCTACTAGCCTTAATAAACCCCTTATTTAGGAGGTCTTATAAGGTCTTTTTTAGTATTAGTAGCTCTTCTCTTAATATATTATAGAGGGGGCCCTAGGGGAGTAGTAGCTCCCTCTTATCTAATCCTAATATAAGGTTAATTTAGTAATCTACCCCTAGTCGCCTAGGGGGTAGTAAGTAAGCCTTATTAGGGTTAAATAGGTTAGAAAACTCCCTTAAGACTTAGTTTAGTAGATAGTATTATTAATCCTCTTTTAGTCTTAGGTTTAAAGCTTTCTTAATATTAGATAAGCTAATAGCTTATATTAGTACCTCTTTAGTACCCTCCTAGTACTTACCCTATTATCTCGCTAAGTATTAGTAGATTATAGAGAATAAGGGTATATTAAGGAACCTCGTAGCGCTTATTTCCTTTATAAAGGGAGTTTCTTCTTAGTCCTTTAGGTATAGCCTAACTTATCCCCTCCTATAGTATACTTAATAAGCTATAGTATTATAAATAACCTAGCTCTATTCTATTTAAGGGCGCCCTAAGAGGATATTAGGGTCTGGGCTATTAATTATATATATAAAGATATATTAAGTATAGCTACTCGTTTTTAAGTTAAATACTACTATACTACGTATATTACTTAGTAATAGCCTACTAAGTATATACCCTCTTATAAGTTAATATCTCTTTTTAATATATAAAAAGTAGAGGTATTAAGCTACGGAAAGGTTAATTATTATATAAGTATTACTCCTAGTATCTACTAGGGCGTAAGCTAGATATCCTCTATTAACTCTAACTTAAATAATAATAAGCTTATTATTAGCTAGTTATTCCTATTTATATTCTTTTTAACCTAATATCCCCTCTTTTATAAGCTCTAAGGCCTAATTTTACTCTAGAGTTAGTCTTTTCCTAACTCCTTATCTTCTTTTAAGGAGTTAGTTACTACTTAGTAATTATTTATAACCTTATAATATATTATTTCTTTTTTTAAGGTTTTTATATTTATAACCCTAGGTAGGTAGCCCTCCTTACTAGAGTAATACTAGGTAATATAACCTCTAGTTTTATAAGTATAATAAGTATAGGGGTCCCTCGTGCCCTTCTAAGGCTATTAGTATTATATTAGGGAAGTACTTAAGGAGGATCTAGAGTTTTAGTAGTTATAATATCTTACTTCCTTAACTTATAAGAAATATATTACTCTAGTTATATAAGTATCCCCCTTAGTATTCTTAGTAATAGGTCTCTAATAGGTTACTAGGTAGTTACTAGTAACCTTCTAGCGCTCTATTTTCTATATAATACTCTAGACCTTTAAGAGCTAGCTATTATAACTAGCTAGTAGGTTAATAATAATTAGCTAATTCCTTAGCCTAGGGGTAAGGGAGGCTTCTAGAAATAAGATCTAGACTTAGCTAGGCTAGTTTATACTACTTATATTAGCTAGTATCTGCTTAAACCTTAATATAAAAGTTACTAGGGATTTATTCTCTTTTTACTAGAGGGTTTATAATTAGGCTATAGCTTATAATTAGATATTTAGGTCCTTATATATCTAGTCTAAGTAAGCTATAAAATCCTCGGGGTTATAGTTCCCCCTGCTCCCCCTAGCTCTATAGAAAGTAAAGACTACTTACTAGGCTATAGTATTTAAATAAGAGTTAATAAGGTACTATACCTCTATATCTATAGTATAGAACGCCCTATTTATAGCAATCTTATACCTTATTTACTATATCTAGGTAGTATATTCCTTCTACTTACTTAAAAACTTTAGAAATAGGGGTAGTAGCTTCTAGTATATTATACTAAGTATTATTAGTACCTTACTAGTAATTCTTATAGAGGTCTATATAGCTATGCGTTAGCTATTCCCCTACTTAACTTCTTATAACTATTACTAGAGGGACTCTATTACTACTATTAAATTAGCTTATAATAGCTTATCTTAAGTTTTAGCTATACTACTATTAACTATCTTACTAACTAGTAGGGAGCGGCGCTCGACTTATTATTATTATTATAGTAATAAGTTTAAATATATAAGGGGTTAGACATAAGTTTATTTAATATAAAGTTACTATAATACTATTTATTTAAGCTAAAGAGGAAAAAGGGGAAGTTTTCCTCTCTAGTAGAGATTTCGCTAGTCTATAGGGAATAACTAGGTAGGCCCCGGGTAGGCCCTAGGTAGCTCCTTAAGGCGGTAAACCTAGGCAGAAGCCTAGGTAGGCTTAACCCGGGCGTAGCCCGTAACAAATAGTAACTATATAGTAGTATTTATAATACTAAAAGAGGCCCTAATATTAGCCCCTATCGTATACTACTAGAAGCCCGAATTACTAACCCGAGTTAAGATATATACCTCTAAATCTATCTATACTACTACCCTCCTCTAATAATAAACTAATAAGAATTTATAGTACTTAGTAGCTTATTTCTTAAAGATTATATTACTAATAGAGATAAATTACCCTATTTATAACTATAAGATAATAGTAATTATTCTTATATTAGAAAAATAGAGGGCTAAACTCTCTATAGTTATTTAGTATTCTGAAGCTATTATAAACCATTAATTATTACTCTATTTTATAATTAAATAGCTTCTAGATATCTACTAAGCCTATTAGTTAGGTATTTTAGCTAGTTTTAACTGCTATATCTAATACTACCTAGGATATAAAAACGTGCTAGCTAACGCTCTCTTATAGAAAAATAAGGACCTTTATACCTAATAAGCTATTTATAAGTTAGATTATACTTAGGTATTACTACTACCTACCTACCTATCCCTAGAGGTAGTAAATAAGCTATGCTAACTACTAGAGGTTGCCCCGAGCTACCTTATAGTAGGTATTAATATACTTAAACTAGAAGATAAGCTAAAGCGATACCTCCTAGTTAAACAGATCCTTCAGCTTAACTATATGCCTAATATACTATTACTTAGGGCGTTAAAGACGCTTATTATTACTAAGAAGAAGCGCTAGAAAATATAAGATAAGCTCTTAAGAATAAATAGGAAGCTTATAGTACCTAAGGAGGAGAGCCTATAAGAACATATGATTTATATTCTTAGTAACATCTAATATTACTAAATACTAATAAATACTTTTTATAAGTACTCTTTTCTAGAGTATAATATACTATTTCTATAATAAATACTAGAAAGGGCTAGAACCGATAGGAACTAGAAAGATAATAAATAATATAGCTCTACTTATAAACGGGTAAGAATATTAAGAGTAGGCTTAAAAGATATATAGAATAATTCGTAGATCTAATTAAAAGAGATTATCTAAATTAGGCGCGGATTTGCTGAGGAAATACTAAAAAAACGAGGTATAGGGTTATTAAGGTGCTAATTATAATAATATATATATTCTCCTTAACTCTATTACGCTCCTCTCTTCTACGTTCTACTCTATAGTCTTCTTATAATAAGTCTATATACTAAGGGAGTTTTCTAAAGGTTATATAGCTAAGTCTATCTTATCCTATTCTAATTATCCCCTCGAGACTTTTTATAATATTATAAAAGAGAGTTTTAAAAAAAAGAATTACTTTATAGAAATAGTAAACAAACTCTATTTATAGATCTAATCTATTAATAATATCTTCTAGGTAGGTAATCTTATTATTAAGAAGGTCCCTTAGGTTTAACTATCTTTTACTATAAGTTATATCTTAATAATAGCCTTACTATCTCTTCTTCTTTATTATACTCCTTATCTTACTCTAATCCTTAGTATAGCTAAAACTACCTATCTTATTATATTAGGCATAAGAAGTTATAATAATATACCCCCTTAGGCGTATTCTATTTAATCTAATCTTACTAGTTAGCTCTCTACTAGATATAGCTTATATAGCTATAGTTATACTTATTTAAAGGACTAGGCCTCTTAAGAAATAATATTATATTTATAAGTATAGTTCTTAGGCGTTACTTAATAGTTATACTACGACTTAGCGTCTATAAAACCTATAATTAAAGCTAATATCTAAGGTATTTAAGCTTTTTATCTAGTACTTTAAATAAAGTAAACCTAGATAATACTAATAATTTATAAATAAGTCGAGGAATATCTACTATAAGAGATAGCGTAATATTATTATTATTTCTAAAGTCTATTATATTATTATTTATAAGTAAAGGAGTAAGAGGGCGTAAATAGAAGAAAGGTACTTTCTTAAAGTCTTCTTAGCTTAATAAGGTATCTTATAGAACTATATTACTATTAATAGTTAAGTTATAAAACTCTATAGTAATTATAGATATATATTAAGTAACTAAGGGGATTTTAGAGTTAGAGAATAATATATTATTACTTATAGGTTATAATACTAAAATATAGAGATAGTAATCCTTCTTAAATTAGAGCTCTAGCTTATTTAATATATTAGAGGCTATATATAAATCTATCCCTCTACTAAACTAAATTAATTATATAGGTATTAATTAATAGGAGCTTTTAGAGTTATAGAGGGGCTCTTATCTTATAATACTATATATTAAGGTCCTATATAGCCTTAATAAAGCACTAATTACTATTCTAGTCCTATATAGAGTTATAATAGAAGTAGTAGCTAGTTAACTAGTTTATAAAAATCATAACCTAGTAATAATTACTATAGTTTAATAGAAAGAAAGCCCTAGTAATATCCTAGAGATTCTTTACCTCTACTCTTTTAAGCTCTATAAAAGCCTTATTAATTTCTTTCTTAGGTTACTAAGCTAGTTTATAGATTAAGGTATAGATATTATAAGGGTAGCCCTTAATTATAAATATAAAGAAGGCTATAATCTCTAAATTATCTAACTCCTATTATCTTATTAGCTTCCCTTATATATTATAAAAGTCTAATAAATATTCTACCTAGGCTAAAGTTATAATAGATAACCCTCTTCTATACTAGGTTATTAAGTAATTTATAGATTCTTAGTTCTATTATATATACTATAGGATTATTAATATAAGCTTATTTTTATTTAATATAGGATTCCCTTTAGGTCTTATAGTATTAAATCCTATTAAGGTATTAATAAGGTTAAATATAATATCTCTTAGGGTAATAGGGGCTAAGTAGGGCGATATAAATAGTTCTTAAACCTAGGGTAGTTAAGATACTTTATAAAATTAGCTAGTTATTATATATTATAATCCCTCTTTTACTTCTTATAGTTATTTATTTTTTTATATTCTAGATATTTAGTTCTTTTAATAATCCTTCCTCTCTATCTAACTCTTTTAGATTAATAGGAATTATTAGACTAGTCTATAAATTAGTATCTATAGGTATTAGTAAGTTAATATCTATCCTATCTAGAGAGGAAACCTCTAGGTCTATAAATTAAGGGGTATACTTAGCTATTTAATATTTAATATCTTTTTAAGCTATCTTTTTCCTAATATCTTTATCTCTTAATTTAAAATATTAATTATATAGAATTCTATTTACCCTTAGTTAAGTCTAGTATCCTTTAGGAGGTATTTTATTAGTAAAAGCCTTTAATAGATAATTAATTTAAGCTTAATACCTTATCTTAATAGGCTACTTTAGAGGTATTAGGCTTCTAATCTATATAAAAAACCTAAGCTAATTAATAAAGTAGAGACTAGAAGCTTATAATAAAGGGTCTATATATTAAAGTTATATTAGGTATAATTATCTTATTAAAACTTCCTTAGCTTTATATCTTAGTAGAAAGCTCTTAGTAATAAATATTAAAGTTTATAAATATCCTTTAGCTCCTCTCTTTAATTACTAATTATTATAAAACTAGTTTCTCCTATCTTATAAGTTAATTAGTAGATCTATAATAACTACCTTAATAGACTTAGGTGCTTATAAATAAATAAGGAGTATATTAGGGAACTTAGCTTTAATTTAAGTAATTATAATATCCTTTATATCTCTATCTTTAAAATCGTTTTCTATACCTCTAACTATCTTATAGCGGAGTAGTTAGCTAAGCTTAATAGGCCTTATAATATAATAAGTAACTACTAAGATATCCTTAGTATATATTAGAGTTATTATTTTAAGTATATTAATAGTATTAAATATACTAGGTATAACCTATTACAAGTATAAGGAGCGAATTATCTCCTCTATTACTTCTAAGGTCCTATTCTAATATTTAATAAGGATATATTTTAATACTATATTAAAAAGGTCTATATAACTAGGGATATTATCTATCCTAAGTAGAGAGCATATATTATATTTAATTAGCTAAGGCTAGTAACTAAGCTTATTAGGAGGTCTAAAGCCTAGGATATCTCTATTATTTTATCCCTATACCTAAAACCTACTTATACTTAGTTTATTAAGTATAAGCTCTATTAAAAGTCTAATTTTAAGGATAAGAAGGTTTAAGGATCTTAAGTCCTAGATTTATATATCTAATACTTTATTATTATAAAAAATAACTTTCTCTATTATAATATATTAAGACAAAGGTTAATAAGGGTAAAGTATAAGTAATTTATAGACTAAAGAGCTAAATAGAAGTAATATTTAAAGAAAAGGAAGAGCTATAGCGTAGTAGTTAATATAGTTAGTAGATAAATTAAGTTTAAAAGTAAATAATATATATAGGGCGGGGGAGAGAGAAAATACAGAGCTTAAAAAGTTAGAAGTATATTTTTATATCTACTAATTACTTTAATAATATAGTAATTTATTAGTAGCCTATAGAAGGAATAATTAACTTTCCTCCCTTACCCTCCTTAGCTTTAATAAAATAAAACGAACTTAGGATAAAAAACCTATAATAAATAGAATAGTAAATTAGAGTAGTTATATATTAGGAAAGAATAAAGAAAATAATAGTTAGTAATAGCTCTTAAAACGAGTAGCCTAGTTATAAATTAAATCAATATTCTCCTCTATCCTCTATTATTAACTTCTCCCCCTATAATAACTACTTTTAGCTAGCTACTTTAATCTTTATTTAACCTCTTTATACTTTCTCTCTTATATCTATAAATTATATCTTCTTATTATAGCTACTTATAACCTTCCTATTTTAGGTATTAAAAAATACTAATTAACCTTACTCTTATTATCTCCTATTAGTAATAACCTTTTAGGTCCTTAGTTTTAATATCTCTATACTTAAAATAAAGAAAGATATTATACCTCTTTTTATCTAATACTCTAATAACTAACTTTAGGTATTCCTTCCCTTCTTTTTAATATCCTTATACTCTCTAGTTAATAATTATAATTCTTAGGTAGCTATAAGCTTTATTTAGCTTTAACTTAATATCCCTAGTAATAAATACTTAGAAGTAGCTTTTATATTATAGATATTCTCTAATAAGACTACTAAGGTAATAAAGCTAGCTTTCTTAAAAGCTTATCTTAGTAAATAGGACTTTAAAGAAATATTTAGAGTAACTAAGGGGTCTAGAGAATTCCGCTATTAAGTCTTTATTTATACCTCTACTACTTTCCTCGCTAGCTTATTAGAGATAAAGGTCTTTTAGCGTGTAGTAGCTATATATTGCTTATTTATTTAATTCTAAAGTAGTTATAATATAGTACCCTATATTTATTATAAAGAGTAGGCTTATATTACTAAGAACCTTATATTAGGTATTTATATCTATAAACTATATTTTAAGTATATCTCTATACTAGGTACTCTTTATACTAACTACTTCTTCTATAAAACTTAAGAGAGTTACTTATATAATAATCTAAGTATCTATAAGCGCTATAGGTATAGAAATAAGTATAATAATAAGATAAGGAGGAGTAGAGAATTTAATAGTATTAAGGAGGTCCTATACTCCTAAATTCTAATAAATACTATATTTATAGCTATAGCTAAGTTTAACTTCTTACTCCTTTATAATATATATTATTAATAAGCCTAGGAATATTATCCTAAAGCTAGGTTTATATATTCTTATTACCCTTTTATAATAGAGCTACCTCTAGAGTTTAATATTATAGAAATTATAGACTACTTAGGGCTTTATATTATAGATTAAGGTAGGAAGATAGGGTTTCTTAATATATTTATATAATATATAGGGGGGGTATAAAGGAAAAGAGAATAAGAAGCTAGTTAAGTTTTAATAAGAAATTAAGGCGAATATTATATAAATAGGTCTATAAAGCTAAGGTTAAAGTATATCTAGATATAAAAATTAATATAATCCTTTTTATAAGTATCCTTCTCTTTCTCTTTAATAGAAGGTAATCTAATATTAGTAATAATCTTTTCTAGGAAAAAGGAGGGAAGTAAGAAAGGTTTATTAATATCCTTACTAGGGGCTAGTAATTATTATTTTAATACCTTCTCTCCCTTTCTCTTCTTCTCTCTTATTTTTAAGTTATTAATCTTATATTTACTTAATTAGGAGGGGTAGCTTTAGTATTATTACTAGGAGGTTAAGGATCTTATACTTTCTTAGGCTTAATTACCTTATTATAACTACTAATAGATATTAAAGTTATCTAAGCTATTATTATATTAAATAGTAATAAGGGGTATGCTTTAAATAAATAGGGAGTTATTAATACTATCTCCTACCCTTATCCCTAAAATTTAGGAATATTATCCCTAGAATCTTAAACTTTTAAACTAAGAGATAAAAAGAAGGGAAAATTAGAATAGGTCTATAAATTATTAATTAAAATAAGTTATAATAAAAGAAACCTTATATATCCCCTAGATCCTCTATCTTAATATATTCCTTTTTATTCTCTTTTATTATTTTAGAAATCTTAATAACTAGTTATTATCTAACTTTTAAAGCTTTAATTACTTTCTCTAAATCCTTTAAATACTATTTTCATTATATTATTAAGTATAATAAATCCTCCTCTTTATCTTAATTACTTTCCCTAGATATTATAAGTTCCTCTTCTACTTCTTTAGGTATATAATTATTATACTCTTTATTCCCTAGTATTAAGAAGACGTTTATTAGGTTTCTTTCTAAAATAGATTTATAAATATCTAAATTACTTACTTCTTAATACCCTTTAGGAGCTTAAATAAATTTATAAAGTTAGTTTTTATTAAATATCTTTCTAATAACCTTATTACTTATTAATATTACTAATTAATATAATAGAGCTTTTAGAGCTTATAAAAGGATATAAAAGGGGCCTTGCTATTAGTAATTAAGCCTTTTAATAAATAACCTATTAATAGAGCTCTTAATATTAAATACTAGTACTAAATTACCTACCTCTAGCCTCTCCTTCCTTATAGTCCTCTTATATTAACTATTATAGTATTCTATAGTCTTCTTATATTAACTATTAATTATCTTTTTAGCTTATTTTCTATTCTTATTAAGTTATAAGAAGGCTTATAAATATATTTAAACCTCCTCTTCTTTTATTATTACTAAATCCTAATTAAGAACCCTCTAGGTTAGTAATAAGGCCTTAATAGGAGTAATAAGCTTAAACCTATATAATAAGTAAAAAGGGCTAAAGCTAGTTAAAGTATAAATACTTAATTAGTTTATAAATGGGGTAGTAGGAAGGTATAGCTAAAAGTTAATATCTCTCTATCCTCTAGTCTATATTAATAATATATAAGTAATTAGCTAATAACTAGTCTTAATTATATAATTAGCTCTTAGGTTATAAGTAGATATTACTTTCCTCCTTATATTATATTTCTTATTAAATTTAATAATAATATCCTTATTCTCTAGTCCTCTATTAATAATAAGTTCGCTATATAGTTTATAATAATAGATAATCTCTTTCTAGATAAACTTAGTAATCTTAGTTAAAGTTACTCTCTTAAGCTAGTAAGCCTTAAGCTATCCTATTAGTAGATCCCTTATTTTAACGAGGTATTACTTACTTACTCTCTATATATCTAATAATATCCTAGTAAAGGGTAATCCCTTTAGAGAGCTATAGGTCCTTATATTATCTATATATTAAGCTCTCCTCCTTTAGTAATTAGGGTAACTTTTTAAGGATTTACTAATCTCTATATATATACTAGACTAGATATAATAATTAGATAGTCTTCTAGCTATAGCTTATTTACCTTAATAACTACTCTCTTTATAAGTCTTTATAATTAGTTTCTTCTACTACTTAGGATTATTAATAACTTATTATAATGTTAGCTTTTAATTTATTAGTTTAGTAAAAAGTAGGTAGTTATAAATATAATAATATAACGCTTTAGTCTTAAAGTTATAATACCTTACTAATAAAGTTTCTAGAGGGTATCTCTATATTATTAAATAATAAGTAATTTATTAAGAGCGTATTAAATAGGTTTATAAATTATTAAGAAGTATATCTAGGATATTTATTATATTACTAATAACCTCTATATTTCCTACTAGGACCTCCTCTATCTATTACTTATTATTATAGTATTAAGCTTAATTAAAAAAGGAACTAGCTTCTATATCTATAAAGAAGATCTATAAATCGATCTAAGAGTTAATCTCCCCCTTAGCTTCCTTATTAATAATATTAGAAAGTCCCTAGGGTTTTTATAATAAGCTATCTACTACTATATTCTAAGTACTATAGATATATTATACTTTAAAGTTATATATTTAAATCTATATAATCTAGTAAATAATAAAGGCTTATAGGAGGTTTATAGCTACTTTATTAAGTTAAATAACTAATATCTAAGCGTCTATTTCTAAAATAAAGTATTATCTACATAAATAATTATATACCCTTTTTAAAGCCTCTAGAATACTATATAATTCCTTCTTCCTAGTATTATATAATAGCTCTGGTCCTAATTAAGTACTACTCTTAAAGCGAGAGACTATATACTAGTTATTAATAAATTATCCTAGGACTCTACCCTATCCTATATTACTAGCGTTAACTATAAGGTAGATATCTCCTCTTTTAAGGCTATAGTCTATAGTAATAAGGATTAGGGCCCTTATAAGTATTATTTTTAAGGTATCTATAGCTATTTATTACTTCTCCTCCTAGTTAAATAAGATATCCTTCTTAAGTAAGTTAGTAAGTAGCTTTATAGTAGTAGAGTAGTCCTTTACCTAGGATCTATAGAACGTTATAATACTAAGGAAAGCCCTTAACTCTATTAAACTACTATAAGTAGCCTATTTATAGATCTTAATTATCTTCGCTTCCTCTAGATAATACCTATTAGTATTATAAATATAGCTAATAGTTATTACTACTTCCTAGGCGTATTATAACTTAACTATTATTACTATATACTCCGCTAGCTCTAAATTAACTAGGACCTTATTAATATTCTATACGTATTCTAAAATAAATCTATAAATCCCTAGATAAGACTTAATCTCTTTTTTATTATATCGCGAAGTTAGCCCTTTAATAGTAATATTATTAAGGAAGGGTTTATAGTAGCTAGGGATAAGGTTATATAGGATTCTAATTATAATATATATAAACTAAGTAACTAAGTTTATTATTCCTTAAGGTAATATATATATCCGTAGTAGTCTAATAAGTAATATAAATATTATTAAATCTCTATTTATAAGGTCTAACGGGACTTAGTTATATCCTAAGAAGAAGTCTAGTAGTAATAATAGTTAATATATAGCAAAGTCTTCTAAAAAGTTATATACTAAAGGGGGTAGTACTACGTCTTATATTATAACTATATTTATCTTAGTCGCTAACTTAATAAGCTTTATCTTACTATCTTTTTTTTATATAAGGAAGAATAGATTATAGTAAGCTATATAACTTTACTTAAGGATTCCCTTCTTTAGTCTATCCTTTAGAATTATAATAATATCCTACTCTAGTTCTCTTAATATTAGGATTCCTTTTGCTTACTATACCTTATATAATACTATTGAAATTATCTATAGAAATATAATAAAAAGGTATATAGAGCTATAATATTTAAATTCCTAGGCTAAAGCCTTCTCTCTTATAATAAGAATAGCTAAAAGGAGCTTCTTTTCTTTAGGCTATAGATAATTAATAATCTTAAGGATAGCTTCTTATTAAGCTCTTATAAGCCTTATTCCTTACTTAATAATTAAAAACTTTAATATAACTAGGCTTATATATAGGGCGCTAGGATCTAGGATTATATTTTTCTTAACCTTTATTTATACTTTTAACTTCTACTCTAGGTCTCTATCTAGGGTTAAACTATCTAATATAGCGTTATTAATAGGTTAAATTTTCTTATCTTTTATCTTATATATTATATTAATATCTTCTATTAGTAATACGGGCGTTATTAGTATAAGTTATAATTATTATAGGAGAAAGTAGTATCTATAGCTATAATAACTTCGATACCTTTCTAATATACTAACTTATACTTCCTCCTAGGTACTTTCTTCTTTATTATTCTTTTCTTAAGTCTATAAATATAGTATTAATAATTAATATAATAGCTATTATATCCTACTATATACCCTATACTTATAATCGCTTTATAGATCTTATTAAGCTTAGGGGTAACTTTATTATAGATTATAATCTCTTAGACTTTATTAAATATTAGTTTAAACTCTTTAAAAATAGTAATAACTTCCTTATCTAGATCTAACTATTACTTAACTTTATTTAGTAGCTTATAAGAGCTTTTAAAAGCTTATTAAATCGCCTTAATATCCTAGTATATCCTTATACTCCCTAGTATTATATCTAGCTCTTCCTCGTTCTTAGCGTTATTAACTTACTAATTATCTCTTATAAAGTCTAAGCTTATTATTATATTAGGTTTATTAGTAATAGCCTCTATTTCCCCTCCTCTATAAGAGATAAGAGAGTATATTAACGCTAAGAAGAAATAAAGTAGTCTATCTTAGTAATTATTTCTAAGAACTAAGTAGTTAAATCTCTTATATAAAATAATAGCAGGATATTAATCTTAATATTCCTAGACTAAAGGACTCTAATAATCTAGTTCTATATATAATCTAGCGTTATTTAAGTCTTTAAAATAAAAAGAGCTCCTAGTACTAGGTCCTTATTATAACTATTTTTAAGAAAAACGAAAAAGCTAATATCCTAAATCTAATTATTACTAATATAAATAATATTTATAATTATACTTATAAACTAGGTCCTCCGCTCTCTATTAGTAATCCCGCGGATCCCTATATTTATCTTAACTATATCGCTCTATAGGCCTAGGCGCTTAATATAAATTTTACTAATAAGGTTAATAATAGAGCTACTATTAATAATCCCCCTAATTAATATATTTATAGGGCTATAAAGGGTAATAGTAATCTACTAGTAGGTTATAATAAAGTCTAGGATAGTAATATATCTTAGTAATAGAAGTAATACTAAATCCTAATCTTCTATTATAGTATTTATCTTAAAGATAGGATTAATTATATAGTAATTAAATTAAATTACCTTAGTTTATAAATCCTTAGGTAAGTCTATAGAAATAGTAGCTAAAGTTAGTTAGCCTTTAGAATAGTTCTTATTATTATTTTATTAATCTATTTATTCCTATAGCTCCTTATTACTCTCTGCTATCTTATTAAATTAATCTAGAAGTATAATATTAGTAGGAATAAAGACCTCTTACGCTTTTAAGTTATATCTATCCTTATACTTAGTAATTATAGCTTTAGTAGTATTATAAACCGTTCTATTCTAATTAGGCTAGTTTTAATAAAAGAAGGCTTTAGGGATAGCTACCTTCCTATTTACTCTTTTATTATATAGCTTAAGGGTAAGAGTATAGCTAGTCTATAAATTACTATATTAAATCCGAGGCTTATTTTATTTACTTTACTTCTATTACTTAACTTATTCCTTAGGGGTATTTAGTAATATAGTATCTTTAGTATCTTCCCTATTATCTAGGAGCTCTATAACTCTCTAAGTAATTTAAATAGGAGGGTCTTAAATTATAAGTAGGTCTACTATTTAGGGAGCTTAGTAATAACGACTATTATAAGGTTCTATATAATACCCTCTAGCTTTCCCTCTTTCTATAGTAGTAATATCTTCTACTAGGTTAATATATTAGTTCTTTAGCTTAAAGCTAAAGAACGTTATATCTATAAAGTTATATAATTAAGTAATATCTTTTAATAAATTCGCAAAGCTAATAAATAGTTTAGGGCGTATCTTATTATAACTAATAACTCTTATAACCTCCTCTAGAAGCTTTAGCTACTACCTTTCCGCTAACCTACTTATAATAACTATATAATATATAAAGGTATCCTTATTAATTAGGATATACTTTAAAATTATCTTACTATTAGTTAATTTATAGTTATAGCCTTTATTAATAATACCTGTCTTAACTTTAGTACTTATATCTAGGGTACTAATAAAGTAGTAGAGCGATATATAGTAGTAGACCCTATTCTAGCTAGCCTCGAGATACTTAATATAGCTAATAACGATATAGTTAATAGCGCTATAAAGCTAGTAGGCCCCTATAGCTTAGAAAGGTATATACTATAGTAGTCTATCTTACTAGAAGCCTCTATAGCCTCCCCTTACTCTACCTCTTCTAAATCCCTAGTATAGCTAGTATCCTCCTTAGTAGTCCCTATATCTAGCTTATAAGTAAAAGTATTATTATTATTAATATTAAGTTTATAAATAGTCCTAAGATTATTATTTATAAGGTTTAATAGCTTCTATAGGATTTAGATTAAAAGTATTATCTCCTTAGCTAGTAACTCTCTTAATAAGGGTTAAGATATCTATCTCGTAATTAGCCCTATTAATATTTAAAATCCTAAAGTTCTCTATAAGAGAGTTAATAATTAAGCTAGTAGTCTAGGCTATAGAGGGTTCCTTAGCTTTAGCCCTCTACCTTATTAGAATTGCTTTTATAGGGACTTAAAGCTTTATTATTAGTTTAGGCTTAATAAAGCTAGATAACTATTAAAGTTCCTAGTAGGTAGTAAACTATTTAATTAGGGCGTTTTTTATAATAACTTATTACTTTAAAATAACCTTAGTAGGCGAGTAGCTTAGACTTTAGGCTATAGCTCTTATAGCCCTCTCTAAAAAATAGTAATAAGTAATATAAATAAGCTTAGTATTAGTAAGTTCTAGGTCTCTATACTAGATAGCTCTCTATTAAAGCTATTAAATAATAG
>JAVHLU010002657.1:0-16526 GCA_036785755.1 Colletotrichum ledebouriae
ATATTAGAGACTAGTATCCCTACTCGCTCCTATTTAAGAATATCTATAATTTCTATATTAGCTTAAGTAGGTATAAAGTAATAACTTATTACTTAAAGAAAAGTTTTTAAAGCGAGGGTATTACTTATTTTAAGAAGCTTAAGCTAGGTAATATAGAGGTAGATACCCCTAAAGTCTTTAATCTAGGTATTAGAATTAATACTCCTATTTACTTTTTCTAAGACTTAGATATACTCTTCTTAAATAATAATAAGGGTACTAGCCTCGCTTAGAGTATAGCGATATTTAAGATTAATAATAAGGCTATATAGGGTTATATCCCCTTTAGTAAGAAGTTCTATATATATAGGTATAATAATATTATAAGTAATAGTCTTTATAACTAGATAGTTAATCTATTTAAATTCCTAGTCCTTATAGGTTTACTTAGATTCTTATATAATAAGTAAATAAAAATACTCTAAATACTATTCCTATATACCTATAGTATTCTTATTAATTATAACTAGGGTAGTTAGAGGCTAAAGGGGGTATAATTTATTTATCTATATCCTAGTAGTAAACTTAGGAGTAGTCCTAGAAGTAGTATTAGAAGTAGCCTCTTCTAAAGCCTCCTAGTTAAGTAGAGCGATATATTAATTATAAGCGCTCTTCTCTTATAGGTATTAGGTATTAATATCCTAGTTTTACTTAGTAATATATAAGTTAAGAGTTAGAGTTTCTAATAAAGTCCTACCTAGGTATAAAGATCCCTTAGGGTTATCTAAGTTAATATACTTTTAAACTCTAGTAGCTTAAGCTTTAGCTTAGATTATAATATACTAAGTAGTAAAATCCTTATATATAATTAGCTAGTATAATACTATAATAGCTATAATAGAAGATATTATAATTAAAGTTATTTAGAAATAGAGGGTTTATAGTAATAGAGAGTAGTATATAATAAGAAAGAAAGAAGGAATAGGAGAGAAGAAGTTTTAATAAGTATTTTTAATAGCAAAGGCTTATTTTAAAATAATAATTAGGGGTCTAGTTAGAGCTAGGCTTATAACTATTAAGAAACGTCCTATAGGGCTATATTTATAGTTACTAAAGAGCTTAATCTATTATAATAAGAGTAGCTATAACGTAGTTACTTATAACTACGGTTAGAGGAACGACCCCGGAATAAGGTTACTCCGGAGCTAACGTTAGTCACGTGCCGCGCTAGGAACGGGCGATGCTAAAGGCATCACGATATTATACGACTAAATTAGGTTGTTATGTCTCCGCGAGGGAAAAGAAAAATCTCAAGACAGAGATAGCTCATGTCGCCTGTTAGCAGATAAGTAAACCCCTGGCATCCTGAACGACTTGTCGGCTGCTTATGGTCCGGTGCCGAGCGTCAAGATATCCTAAATATCTATAGGCAGCGTATCTCCGTGCCGAGTGCTTAGATACAGGAGCATTCATACTTGGCTCCCGGTTGATAAGCCATCGCTGAATTCGGTATCTCAAGCCAAGAGATGTATGCTGGTCCTGCCAAGCCTTGTTCCTTGGCGTTTTCCCATCAACAGAACAAGAATCTGTGGTGCTACACACGTAGGTCACTGCTCCTATTCCCGGAGCTTGGATAGAAATCATGAGAAACGCCGATTTTGCTCCCAAAAAATAAACAAATAAACTTCCAAGCCCCCTTTTTGCGGCGCTCTACGGCAACTCATACCTAAAACCCGTGAGTGTAAATATTTGAGATAACGGTCCTTCCTTTCTGTTTCATTGTCCAATGGGCTCCATTTCACTAGGCATGCATAAGACAGGCCCAGTCTCTCATCGGGATCAGGTGAGCGAGGTGGTGATAAGAAAAGCAGTATGCCAACCACAATCAACACAACAGCTGGATATCGCTTCTTCAGGAGCCGGGTTCCCCGCGGTTCCGATGCCGGAAGTGCGACTAAGACCGGGCCGGTGGGCCCTTGCAGAGTCCCTTTTGTCAAGACACTGTCGATATGACCAATGGGGAGTGCGCCAAGTCTAGGCCCCAGAGTAACGATATATGCGCGATTACTTTTTGAAGGATTCTCTCTGACCGCTTGGTTTGCATTCAAGCGTTCACCCGGCTCTGTTGCATTAGTTGCGGAGAAGGGTCATGATGGTTGGTAACTGGGCCAGCGGAATAAGATATGAATGTCGACCAGAACCAGCATCCGGGTGATAGATTCTCGGTGGACAGGAGCGATACTTAATCTAAATAGATAACGCCCATACTCCCAATTGTTCGCTAGTTCCCTGTAATCACCATCGAGGTGATTGTTCAAAATTTACTTGGTTGAGCCTCATGATCGCCGGAAAGGAGTCCTGTCCGCAGGTGAGATAAAGAGCCCGCGCTGTCCCAACTCCCGTCCTTGATCCTCCAGTTGCCAATCGCCATCTTTGGTCTTGTTTCCAAAGTCAGATAGCAAGGCAAAATGACGGCTCGGTGGTCAACCTTCCTTTCCGCAGCGGCAACTCTCTGCCAGTCCATCGCCGCAGAGCCCATTCTCCGCGACTTTGTCTCATTCAAGGGCCCCTTCGAAGTTGAGAGCAATGGCTTACAGAACATCAACGTTCAGTACCATGGCTCTACAGACGGCGAGCTTGCTATAGTCTACGGGGCCTGCGACTTGAAGACAACTGAAGACGCCCATCACACGATCGGTCGGACTCACATCGGATCTCACCCGGCAGCCAAGCGTCACCTGGAGTGGACGGACCAGAGGCCGACCAAGTTCGTCTGGATCGTTCCCGAGGATGTCATGTCTGGTTGCCTGCATGCTTTTGTTGACAAACAGCTTGTCGGACGTTCCACGGAGCACACCGTCAAGCGCCGAAAGATGAGGAAGCGTGCCACCTTCGCCGACTCCACCGATCCCATGGGCCCTTGGTTCGATGGGGTTGAGTACCTAAAGCAGAAACAGCCTGATGAGGTGTTTGTTGCTTCTGTGAAGAACAAGACGTTTGGCATCTTGGGAGCTGGTATTTCCGGTCTGCACACTGGTGTAAGTTGTCCTCAGAATGATTTCTTCTCGGGGACACGTCTGCTCACGTCCTTCTCAGCTGCTGCTCGACTCCGTTGGCATTCACAACTGGAAGATTCTTGAGTCTTCCGACAGAGTGGGCGGCCGCATCCGCACCGCCTACCTCAACGGAACTTCTCCCGACGACGCCCAACATCACGAACTTGGCCCGATGCGTTTCCCTCACACGATTCATGATGCTGAGACCAACGAAACCTACCCCATCAACGACCAGAAAATGATCTACCAGCTGGCAGACGTTCTCAACGAAATCAACAGGGATGACGACCCCTCACTGCAGGTCAAGTTCATCCCTTGGATCCAAGTGTCCGACAACGCCCCGGTTGCGACCACCCGGCGTCGTCCTGACGGCACCGTTCCGGGCCGCAAGGAAATTGCCGCCGACCCTTCGCTCCAGAGCAACACGACATACTCCAACGCGACTGCGGTGAAGGAAGCCATCCAGGCATTGGACGACTTCAAGCACCTCACCCCCGAGAGGGCCAAGTTCTACGCCACCAACGTCTTCCAAGCCCACAAGCAAGCCGTCGAGCAGGGCATGTTCGACTTCAGTGAGGTTGAGTACCTCCGGCACGTCATGAGGACCGATCTCAACGTCACCGACGAAGCCACCCCTTCCAACGTCGTCTGGCCCATGTGGGAGTTCGAGACGGTCTATTTCATGGCGAACGAGTGGCGCACCATTGACGGCGGCATCAGCCGTCTCCCCGTTGCTTTCGAGAACATCATCAAGGACCGCATCTCCTACAAGACCAAGGTGTTCAGCTTGAGGTACAACGGAGAGGCCGACAACCTCGACGTCACCTGGCGTCCCACCGGCGGTGACCCTTGGTCAAGGAACACCACGACGGAGACCTTCGACTACGTCTTCAACAGCGTTCCCCTCAACGTGCTCAAGTACTGGAAGCTGCCGCCTCACTCCAGCCTGATGCGCCGCGCCATCGAGCGCACCGTCTTCCTCGGCGCCGTCAAGGTCGCCATGCAATACAAGACGCGCTTCTGGGAGCACCTCGAGCACCCCATCGTCGGCGGCTGCGGGCGCACCGACGTCTACGGCATCGGCCAGATCTGCTATCCCTCGTACAACATCAACGCCACCGGCCCCGGCGTCATGTTGACGTCGTATGCCCCCGACGCGGACGCCGTCGTCGCATGCTCCATGCCCGTCGAGGAGCACATTGCCTACATCCAGCGAGCCATGGTTGACATCCACGGGCCGATTGCCGATGAGATGTGGACCGGCAACTACGAGCGCCATTGCTGGGAGCACGACGAGCACCACGCGGGTGCTTTTGCCGTCCCCATCGTCCCTCAGCAGCAGCTTTATCTGCCTGCTTTCTGGCAGACTGAGTTCAACACCGTCTTCATCGGCGAGGCTACCAGCTTCACTCACTCCTGGGTTTTCAGTGCCCTGGAGAGTTCCACACGTGGAGCCGTTCAGATGCTGCTTGACCTGGGTTTGGTCGACGAGGCCAAGGAGATTACTCGTGCTTGGATGGCAAGGTGGATCAGCGTTTAGAGCAGATGGTCTTGAGCTTTGGTTTCTTGGCTTTCTCTCACCGGTTTCAGGTCAATGCTTGATGTGAACAAGCTCTTCAGGTTTGCAAATTGTTAGTTTCACAAATACCAGTATGAGAAGAGAACGAGGGTAGGCGTAGTATGAAGTCTAAATAGTTAATATATTAAGTTAGGTTAGAAGGTAGCTAGCGAAGGCTAATAAGGTAGGTTATATAATAGGTTATATAACTACTCGCTAGGTCCTAGTTATTCTAACCTAGGCCACGGATCTGAAGCCGGATCTAGCCTACCGGGCGAGTGGGAGTCTCCCACCTACTGCGTAGGTAGGCGAATATTCCTACACAAATATTTTCATATAGATAGTTCAGACCTCAGGGCAATGATTGATGACTTATGCAGTCGAGGCTGCACCAATGTGGCAGTCTTGGGAAAGCACCCATGACTTCAGGTATGAGTGATCAGGAAATCGCCAATCTTTCAACCTTTCAACTTGTGGACACAGGGACCAAATACTCGTCTAGTTCTGATCGCGACACGACGTAGATAAAGTGACTAAGACGACGAGAGTACACTGAAGAGCGATTAGTCGTTTACTCTAGGCATCATGCAAATTCTCTTTGCCGAGAGACGGCTCAGTGTTACCGATAGCTTCGTCTGCTACGTCAAGTCGACCAAGAAACCCGCTGCCTTGTTGACGTGAAGGAGATCGTACATCGCCAGGTCACACACGTGGATCAATTCAGACTTGAATCCCCCGACGGGGTTATGGCCCAGCGTAACTTCAGCGGCTGTTAAAACGTGCAAAGCCTCATTCTCTTTACATTCTATGTAGACGACCCAAGAAGTTCAACCGGCATTGCACACACATCACAACCGACCAGCGCGAACCGAGGAAGCGTCCTCGAACTTCCACTGCTTACACCAGTGAACCATCAAGTCGGGCGTGATCGGTCCAACCGAACGCAGAGCTGGACTGCACGCAACCGCCTTCTTGGTCATCCATTTGTTCGTGACGTTCCCGTCGTATTGCTTCACGCCGCGGTAGAAGTCCAGCAGCTTCAGACCAGGATTGCGCTCCGCTCCAAGAGCCCCGTCGGCAGTTCGACTGGCCTCGAGACGCCGAATCCAGTCCCGAAAGCTGACGAGGTCGGGTAGTCGGCTCTTGCCGTAGTATCCTTGAATGGCGGGCACCAACTTGTCAAAGGAGGTCACGGAGGGGTTGGATCCGGTGAAGTATCCCTCGTGGTAGTCGGTCGACTCCCGGGTCAGGCCGCCGACGTCGAGGCACAGTCTCGCCATGGTTTCAACGGGCACCCAAGAGACCTCGTTCATGCCGTCGAGACTCATCGGCAAAGCCTTGATGTGGAGACTGCTCGCAATGATGGAAGGGAGCCATTCCTGGCGGCTCCAAGCTCCGGCCTCGGCGAGCGGCCCGGCGATCTGGCCGACGCGGACAATCGCGAAGGGAAAGTCGCCGGCCTTGGCGGCGTCTTCCAGAATCATGCTCGAGACGAGCTTGCTCTGGCCGTAGCCCAACGGCCCGCCGATCGCCCAGTCCCCTCGTAAGGACTCCTCCGGTACCGGTCCGCGGTCGGGAGTCCACCCGCTGACGGTGCCGATGCTAGAAACGAACACCATCACGACTCGCCTTTCCGCCTTGGCGGCGAAGTCAGCGAGGTGGCGAACGCCTCTGATGTGCGGCTCGAAGGCCTCGAAGGGCATGTTGAAGTTCACAGCCCACGCGTTGTGGACGATCCGGTCGACCTCCGTCAAGAGACGTGCGTATACCTCTTCGCGCAGCCCCATGTTGGGCGCGCAGAGGTTGGTGTGTAAGAACTCGACCTTTCCGCTCTTGCTGGGGGACTGCAATCCCCGCTCTTCCATCGCTTTCTCTTGTTTACCGGCACCGCCATCAGGCGATCGGTTGAAGCAGACGACCTTCTTAATCCGGGGGTTGCGAATCAGCTCGTCGAGGAGATAAGATCCCATGTTGCCGGTCGAGCCGGTGAGGATGACCGTCTGCTGGTCCTTGCGTGCTCCAGGCCGGTTTGGTCGGGCGCGGATCAAGTTCTGTGACAGACGGGCATACAGCTGCTTCATGGCATCCAAGTTCGGTATCCCGGATCCAGCCTCTCCATTCATAGTGCCGCTGACGACGGTCTGGAGTATGTGGCGAGCGAGCTGTATGGGACTGGCGTGAGCGTACATGTCGCGCGCCTCGATACTGGCTCCGCTGTATGCCTTGTCCGTGACTCGGAGGCTTGCCGTGACCAAGCGAGCGGCCGTGATGATCTGGAGTGAGTCCATGCCCGCCGCAAAGAAATCGGTGTCTTGGCGCATCGACGGAACACCGAGGTGCACGCGGAAAAGCTTCTCAATCGACTGAGCCAAGGCTTTGTCGGAGCTGGTGTCAAGACGGGGGACCTTGTCGAGAGGAATTTCTCGTGGGTTGGCGTAGAGCTCCTCGATTTCATCGTGATATAGCTTGACCGTCGCGGCTCTCTTGACGCTGCCCTTGTCGGCCAAGAGGAAGGGCTTTTCTGGATTCGCAACCATGATGAGATGTCTCACAAGCCGACCGTGGGTGGCTGGTCCGTTGTCAGCAGACGAATCAACAGAAGCGTCTTCCCTGAGAGAGATCCTCACCAATGGTCCTGTTCGCGTCCGCCACGGTAGGCATGATGCGGTCGAGGAGGTCGTCTTCTTGCTCCTCGGTCTTGGGGTAGACCATGGGCTCAACGATGAGAGCCGGCTGAAACTTCCAAGCTCCGACGACGAGCGCGTTTCTTACGTCGGGATGTCCCATGATGATGTCTTCCATGTCTGTAGGGTTCAGTTTCTCGCCGTTGGATAGGTTGATGATGTTGTCGGCTCTGCCGTGGAATTTCCACATGTGCGGGTGCGTCGGGTGCGGTTTGTAGAGGTCGTTGGTCTTGTACTCCTCGATGTTGGGAAACGTATAGAAGATGCCCTGAATAGGCACTTGCTTAGACTTTCGAGTGAGGATCATTTCATACACGCCATCCTCGCCCGCAGCCTTGCGCCATTCAATACCAGAATACTCCTCATTGAAGAGGAAGTATTGCCAGAGTTCCCGGTCCTTCTGGTACCAGATGCAGAAAGGCAGGTTCCTAAACAATCAGGGGCCGTTCAGTCAAGAGAGCCACGGGAGGTGAGTGCTTACTCTGTAGCTCCAGTGATGTTTATTAAACGCACGCCGTTTTTCACCAGAGTGTCACCAGACTGTTGGCTGAGAGGACCTGGGTACGGTTACTTCAGCTGCGGCTTACTTCGCTCAGCAATGGGACACATACCTCCGCCAAATCCGACAAACTGGAGCTGTTTCAGCACAGCAATGTCCTCGGGTCGATGAGACATCTCTTCCAGAACGGACGGGGGCAGAGCAGCTCCGTCTGAGTTGGAGTACTTGATGCATTCTACGCAAAGTTCAGGCGTCAAGGGACGATCAGCGAAGGGCATGACGATTGATTTCCTCCCGAAAGCCATGCTGCCGAGAAATCCCCAGACCCCTCCCGCATGGAACATAGGCACTACCACCAACAGTCAGCCACGTCAAGAGAACGAGAGGGCTCAGGACATACTTGGGCTAAAGTGCCTTGAACACAGCTTTTCCATGGCTTGGCCCACAACCACGGTCCCGTTCCATTCGGGTAAACGGCGGAGAGTATCGATCAGTGCAACGGAACCGTGCTTGGTAATGATTGGCTTGGGGAGTCCTGTACTCCCACTGGTGTGAAGGACAAGAAACGGATCCCACTCGGCTTCTTGGGGGGTTTTGGTGTAGGGAATGCTGGGCACTTCTGGTTGTGATAGGATGGACTCGAGCTCCTCGATCTCGAGGACATGCATGGGTCTATGCTTCAACCACTCGTCGACGACAGCCACGTGAGTCTTGGGCCGGGCAACAATCTGACAGTCGGACAGTTTGAAGAGGTTCAGCTGAGCCTCAAGTGGATTTCTCGGCGAAACGAATAGCGACTCCCGTGGCATCAGCGCGTGGTCGGTTGAACGCGATCTAGCGCGAAACATACCTTGTATCCAGCCTTGATCGCCGCAAAAATCATAAGCTATGGCGAGTGGAGGTTAACGCTGGCGGACCTCTCTCCTGCGTGGATTTCGGCTTTCTCTTACCACGTATCTAACATCGTTCGGGCCGATGTAACAAATGGTTGGAAACGAATCTTTTGGTGGCGCTCCATATGTTCGCAAGATGACCTGGGCCATGTAGTTGATACAGTTCGCGAGGTCCTTGTACGTGATGACTCGCCAACCATCGCTAGGTTCAGAGGTGCGAGGAATGGAGCAAGCTTCCCTTTGTGGCTCGTAGGCCGCCCGCTGGTCGATGAGGGCCGGAAAGGTGAGGCCGTCCTCCGAAGACAGCGTAACGGGCTCGGTAACTTGGATCGTTGTGGTAGCCATGTTGACAGTCGTGATTGCTCAGTGAAACAGTGTTATCATGATCATGAACATAGGGCGAAAGGATTCGATCTGCGCTAGAACGGTGGGAGAAATCCTTGTACATATAGTCTCGGCATCCTCTCGGCTCTAATCGTAGAGATGAGGCGACACGTGCCGATTTCGCAGCATTTATAATCACCAAAAGGGAAATAGCAAACGAATTGCTAAAACCGAGGGAGTCTGTTTCGTTGGGGAGCCTGTACCGCGGCCAATTGAGTTCGGCTGCGTTCTTTACAGAGTTTCAGTCCTGGGAAGCTCGGTCGGGGTTGACGTCTTGACTTTCCGCTGCGGTCGACTACGCAGGGCCGGCCGATAGAGAGGGTCAGGCGGCCAGACAAGACCATCGGTGCCGGTGACGCTCAACAGTTGCCGAAAGCTTTCTCGGGATGGGTGTCACATTTTACTTACTACTCAAGAGGCCCCTCTGGGACGGAGGCTGCCAGTAGGTAACACAAGCACCAACCTAGGCTTTTGTCCAGCACGACGTGTTACGACGACTCAAAGGATTCCCACTTCATCAAGTCTTTACGGGCGGAATAATATCAGTGTGAAACCTCAGTTGTGTCCTTCTTATAGAGCGTGGGTTGGGCTCACCGCGTAGTGTGCATACCTTTGGCCGAGGTGTATCTGGATATACTATAGTAGTAATCCTCAAGCCTACGCCCCAAGCCTTCCGGACTCCGTGGGCGCCAGGTCTCGGACATGTTTGGCATCAGACCAATGGAAGAAGAATCAACGAGGAACCCTCCGCGACTTTTCGTCCCAACAACATCATGCGGAGATCGATCATGCCTCGGCATACCATCACATCGTGCGGGGAAGCTCGACAACCTGGCCATAGCTTCGACAATGTCCCTCTGGTACAACAGACCTTGGGTTCTCGTTCTCGCAAAAACGTGGACTTGAAATTGGCGCGCGCTGAAGGGATCCTGTCGGCCGGTTGAACCGTGCTCCGTCGAGATCAACTTTCCCTTCGTCTCTCCAGAAGCGCAGTTGACCAACTTACAACGGCTTTCCAAAGAACGTACACACGCACAAACCTCTGTCGTGCGCAATCGGAAAGAATACGACAAGATCTCTGTGGCGTATCATTGCAGCTCGAGATCAAGCGCAACCAGTAATATATGCTCGTGAGCGCTGCCCGCTATACAGATGAACGACAGGGGGGGCTTCCATAATCGAAAGATCGGCAGGTTGTTCGCTCGGCAGTTCTGCCTCTTTCCAGCCATCTCATGCGTGGACACTACATCCCTGCGTCGTGTGCCCGGATGCCCGCTGCTGTTTTGAGTTCGGCCACCAAAGTCAACCGGTCCGTCCGTCGGCGAGAGTGGAGCGCGACCGCCGAACCCGGCCGGCTTCTGTCGATCGGCCCGTCAGCTGCCTGTCGTTCCAGCCGCCTGGATATAAACACATCAGTATGGGGAGCTTTGAGCGCAGCTTTCGCAACTGGAAAAGTGAGGGTTACTCGGGATGCTGAATAGTTGACACAATGGTTGAATATCCACATACGATAGAGGCGACGACGTTCTATTTCTGGGTATTGACTACGGCTCCCTGAAAACCTCGCAAACTCCGGTCAAATCTGCGAGAATCCCGTTTCCAGCGCTCCGCACACGAGCCGTCTAATCAAAGACATCCGTGACGTATCGGATGTTCCTCAGCGCCTCGAACCACTCCTTGACGCTCTCCGCGTCCGTCTCCTCGCCCTTGGCCTCCTCCATCTCGACCTTGATCTTGATGATGGTCTCCTTGGCCGCCTCGGCCACGCCGCGGGAACCGCACACGTAGGCCTTGGCGCCCTGCCTCCAGAGATCCACGAGCTCCCCGCGGTCCTTCCACATGCGGTCCTGCACGTGCTTGCAGCCCTCGCTCTTGTCGCAGTCGCGGCTGAACGCGCGGCGGACCGAGACGGCCCCGAGCTCCTCCCACCTGTCGAACTCGTCGCGGTAGAGGTCGTCGTGCTCGGGAGAGCGGCAGCCGAAGAAGAGGAGCGCGGGCGCCAGGGTGCGGCCTGCGGCGAGCATGGTCGCGCGCTCCTGGATGAAGCCGCGGAACGGGGCCACGCCGGTGCCGGCGGCGATGCAAATCAGGGGCGTCCTCTCGGGGTCCGAGGGGAGGCTGAAGGCGGCGTGGGACGGGCGGATGGCCACGTGAAGGGTGTCGCCCTCGGCGAGGGAGTCGAGGTAGGATGAGGCGACTCCGATGTATCGTCCCTGGCCGGAGAGAGAGGGCTCGTTCAGGACGGAGAAGCTGAGGGTGACGTTGGATGGGTGGGCCATGGGCGACGAAGAGATGGAGCTGGCTTTTTGTAAGTATGTCTGACGCGCGCACTTGGTGCAAGAGACGACTTACTATTGCCTGACACGCATGGGCGGCAGCATGGAAAGGAAGACGCCGATGGGCAGGTCGATGGAAGGGTACCGTTCCAGGAGATCGAGTACCGAGGCACGCTTTGCGCTGACCTCTTCGGCGTAGGCGTCACCAGCCAGGCCGTTGAGGGCTGCCGTGGTCTCGTCGTCGGTCGCATACTCGGCAAGAGCAAGGAGATTCTGGAGTTGGGTTAGGTATGATGTGCCACAATTGAGAAGAGTGTTGAGAAGACGATGACTTACTCGCTTCGTGGCGGGCTGCGACAGCTCGACGTAGGAGCTCAAAAGGTCGTTTGCCGGAACGGAGCTATCGACGGGCAGGGAAGTAGGCCCGTCGGTCTTGATGCTGAGATAGGCATCGCGGGCGAGGCGGAAGCGACGCGTCGCCCGGTGCACGCTCTCCTTGGGGTTGATGGGGAGGACGGCGAGGTAGTCACCGGCGGTGTAGTTCATGCCCTCGGGCAGTTTGATCTCGACGTGCTTCTTGATGCTTCTCGGATCGCCGCCCTTGGTGAGGGTCCCGGTCCCGACGACGGAGGCTTCCTTGACGTCCTGGCGAAGGGTCGAAGTGCGCGGGTTGCTGATGGTGACGTCGACGCCCTTGGTCTTGCTGTCGTCCGCGCTCGTGGTCTTGTACTTGCTGGTCAGGGCGGGCCAGAGGACGTCGTCCTCCCAGGTCTCGAAGTTGGTGAAGACGTCGCCGGTCGAGGCATCGGTGAGACCGGCCTCGGCCAGACGCGTGGCGCCCAGCTGCTCGAGGGTGCCGTCGACGAGCTTGGGGATCCGGTGGAAGGTCTGTACCCAATCCTTGTGGCCGCATCCGAAGACGGCGTAGGAGACACCCTGGAGAGGCGCGTTTTCCTTCTCTTGGCGCTCGATCCATGCCACAAAGTGGCCAGCGTTGTCGGGAGGCTGGCCCTCGTAGGACGCCGTGATGATGACGACGGGCTGATCGGTCGGCAGGCTGCCGTTGGCGCTGTCTAGGCAGTCGATCTTGGTGGCGCGGAAGCCGTGAGCGGAAGCATCAGACGCGACACGTTGAGCCAAGGACTCGCAGGTGCCGCTGTTGGAGCCGTAGAGGATGGTGAGCGGCATTCCGCCTTCTTCCGGCGCAGCCGCGCCGTTGGCGTTGCTGCGAGCGACGGGCTTCTCGGGCTCTGCGAGGCCGGCCAGTCGGCGCTCCAGGGTAGTCGGGGTCAGGTTGTCTCTCAGGATGGCGCGCATGTTCATGTCTTTCGGCTTGATGGTGATGGTCTGCTTGATGCCGAGGGTGTAGTTCGGGTCCAGGATGAAGTTGAAGTTCTGCAGAAGCATGACCATGACGAGAAGAGCTTCCTGCCAGGCAAAGGGGCGACCGATGCACGCTCTCATGCCGTTTCCGAAAGGCTTCCACGCGTTGGGGAACTCTTTGTTGAGGCGGTTGAAGTTGTCGTCCAGCATGCGCTCGGGCTTGAACGCCATGACGTCTTCGCCGTAAACAGACGGGTCGAGCTGAGACTTGGCCAGCAGGTTGAGAATGGTCTCGCCGGCCTTCACCGGGTACTTGCCCGCGAGCAGAGTATCCTCGAACGCCTCGACCGTGAACAGCGGGATGGTGGCGTTCAGACGGAGAGTCTCGCGGAGAAGACCGTTGATGTACGGGAGCTTGGAGAGGTGGTCGACCTTGATCTGGCCCTTGCCGACGACGCTGTCGACCTCCTGCTGCGCCTTCTGGTAGGCCTCGGGGTGCTTCAGGAGCTGGTAGAAGGCAAACGAAAGGAGACCGGATGTTGTCTCGTGGCCGGCGATCAAGAAAGTGATCAGGTTGTCCATGATGCTCTCGTCCGTCATCTTCTTCCCGGTCTTGGGATCGACTCCCTCCAGCATGGCCGTCAGCAGGTCGCGACGGGTCGCCTTGTCGCCCTCGGCCTTTCTGGACTCGAGAACCTCTCTGGCGGTGCTCCTGAGAACCTCGATATCGTCATGGAACTTCTGGTCCCTGGCGCGGAAGAAGACTCCGGGAAGAGGCGGTCTCCGTGTCATGTTGCCAGCCTCGACCAGGAAGTCGCCCATGGCCTCGATGAAAGGATGAAGGGTGGGGGAGTAGTAACTGTTGAAACGGTAGCCCATGGAGCATAACGCCAGGGTGTCGAGGGTCAGCCGGGTGAAGTCGTCGGTCACCATGATCTGCGACTCGGGGCCGTATCGCGCCCATTTCAGGGTCAACTGAGTGGCGATGTCGTGCATCTCATCGAACATGTTGCGGATCGAGAGGGGTCCGAATGCAGGCATCAGCACACGATGCGCGATGCCCCAGTTCTCCTCGCCCATTTTCGCCTGGTCTCATGGTTACAAAGATTTCCTTATGCCGACTTCCTCCACACTCGAGGAATCCGGCGAGAACTCACGGTGAAGAGACCATCGTGCACGCCGTCTCTGATTTTCTGGGACGGAGTTTAACTTGGGAGCTGAAAGCAGGCAGGTTGGATTTGCTCACGCTTAGTGCCGCATTCACGGACTTCTTGAACCGCTTCTCATCGCACGTCTCGTTGACCAGAGCTCGCGTTGAGACGACCACGATTGAGCGGCCGGGGAATCGCAAGCGGTACACCTCGCCTTGGCGTGCGCGTGTCAGAAGCGTCAAGCTCGTCGTCGATGGGACCGGGGGCTCGGCCGAGGGCTCGTAAGCTTACCGTACTGATCGGCCAGCGACACCATGGACCCTAGGGGAAACTCAGGGTTGATCTCATTGATGTTGCCGAGAAGCGGCAGCCCCGGGGGCTCCGGGATCGGGACCGTTTCCGACATGTTGGCTTGGTTGTATGTGATGGATGTGGTGGCAGAGCGGGTGCTGCTGTGTTTGGACTCGAGAATCCAGTTGCACTGAGCTGGAGAAGAGACGGCCAAACACACGAGCTTGGAAAGGGGGATCCGAGCCTGATATTATTCACAGCCGCAAAAGTCTTGGCCCCATAAGCGGACGTGGTGGCTAATAGTAATCTCCTCTTACGACAGCCGTACGGTGTTGGCGTTATGCCTCGGTCCCATCATCATGCGTGGAGCGCCAGGGCCCAGGATGAAGGCTGATATCATGCCCGAGAAAAGATTTCCCATATTCCCACTTTTCCACGGCGACCGGTGGGCCAACCCCGGCGACACCAGTGGTCGTCGAGACTCGAGGGTCGAGGCGAACGGACTCGTGCCAGCTCAGCTCGTCACCCGCGTCGGCCATGCCGTCCGGTCCAGGTCTAGTCTGTGGTGGGACAAGGCATTCGGCGCCTGGCCAAATCCGCCCCGACATGGATGGGCAGAACGGAAATGGACTTCCAAGTTGTCCATGTTTTGGCCTGGTTGGATTGGTATCGGCCCCCTACTCCGACCGCCCGACCGCCCGACCGCCCGGTCGTCCGATTCCACATTGTGTGATGCTCCGATCCTCCTGCTCCGAAGTTGTGTCCCGGTCTGGTTGTGGATGAGTAAGACAAGACCTTTGGGTACACCAGCCTTTCTGCCCAATATTGCAAAGTAACGAATGCATGTAAGATGCTTCGCCTGCTGCGGTAGGAGATGTGCCAGGGGTCTCTGCTCCGTCCCGGCAGCACTGCATGCCCGGACGGAGTTGAGCTCCAGTTCTGGCCCCTATCATGCTCCGCCCCTGGCCAAATACGATGTGAGCAAGTGAGCAACGAGAACACTGTGCCGAGGTCGCCGATTAATGAGACAATTCCCCCCCTATGCGCCGAATCTGCCCAGAGGCGAGTCGCGACAGACACGAGGCCCCCCCAATAAGTTCCAAGCCCGTTCCATCAACATTTTCCCGCTCTTCCCGCTCGGGACCAACGTTTTAGGATGCTTGGATCCTTGCTAGGGCCTTGCCAGGGATGCGATTCCCGAGATCTGATTTCCTAGCGCAGCTCTACGGCGAATACGGCGCAGACGGCGCAGCTGGCCCTGGTTGCAGCCAGCCGCCCCGACGGTGTAGTGCAGCCGCCCCGTCCTCGCGGCGCATTTCAACTGATGTGCCGGCAGCAGAGTTGCTCCATCCCGCTCCGTCGGGCATGCCGAGTTGGAACGGCGGTGATGGAGCGACCATCCGCTCCGCGACCGGCCCACGGATCCCGCGGCCGCTGATGTATCCTGTCGGCTACACTGTCTTGCAGGCTTGCGATACCATGGTAAGTGTCCATGTTTTCGAGCTCCCTCGAGTTTTGCTGCTGCTGCTGCTGCTCATTAGTCATGTCCACGGCGTTCGTTTAGCAGAGTAGCCCTGTCTTCCAAACCCGACAAGCTCGTTCTCGTTCGCACTTTGCGGGTGATGTCAAGACAGAATGACGCAGCAAAACGCCAGCATCGCCGATACTCTAGAGTTGTGTATAGCTCAAAGACCGCAGATCGGGGTCCGGCCTGCGACTGACACGTACACATACGCTCGCTTAGAACCTACGTGGCGCAGTGCGGGTGCGGGTGCGGGTGCGGGATACGATGTCTGAGATATTTACCGACGGCGTTTTTTTTTTTTTTTCCCTCTCTCTTTTTGGTAATAATGTCCAATCAAGAGCAGCATTACTTTTGGCTTTGTATCCACACCAGTCAAGGAATACGCGAGCGCACTTTCGGGTTCGACGATGAGCATGCACCAAGAGTGATAGCAATCCTGGGACTATCTGATGCTGTCGATGAGTTCACTATGTATGCAACGCGCCAAGTCGAAGCTAACCGAGAGTTTATATGGTACTTCATGGCAAAACCCGGCTTCCAAAAATTGGGAAACCAACTGTGCGACCTCCCGCGCCTTAATTAATCAATGGTTCGTCAACACAGCACAAGTGCCACCTGTTGAGAAACGTCCTATAGGGCCATATTTATAGTTTCTAAAGAGCTTATTCTATTATAACGAGAGTAGCTATAACGTGGTCGCTTATAACTATAGTTAGAGGAATAACCCCTAGAAAAAAGTCGCTCCAGAGTTAATATTAGTTATATACTACGCTAGGAATAGGTAATACTAAAGGTATTATAATATACCCCCCTAGATATAGTAGTAGCTAGAAAAGCGCCTAACTATATAATATCCCTTAAAATACCTAAATATAAAGTAATATATCTATAAATAACCTATTAATAA
>JAVHLU010002658.1:0-16525 GCA_036785755.1 Colletotrichum ledebouriae
TATAACCCTGATTTAAGGGTATTTTAAAGAGATAGAGGTTATTAGACTTATAGCCCGTAGCTATAGTACGGTTATTATATATATTATATAGAATAGGTTTCTGCTATATAATAGAGGCTATACCTATTTTATCAAGTCGACTTTGACTAACTAGATTAATACCTAGTTCAGGTATATAATAGACGTCTTTTAATATTATTTTATTATTATTAGGGAAAATATTTAAATCTCCCCTTATAGTAGTAGTAAGCTGATTTGCTTTGCCCCACTTTATAGAGGTATTTATAGACTTTTTATTATATCAAAGAGTGTGATTTTTAAATATATGGATAGTAGCAGCAGTATCGATATAGAATATAGTATTAATTTGGTTATAACGCCTTAATCCTAAGTCCTTTTCCTTAGCTATAATACTCTGTTGAATCAAAGTACCTAAGGTTATATTATTAGTAATTATATTATTATAAGGATTATTATAGGATATATTTACGTTTTCAAATTCCTGATCTTTATCGGAATCATTGAGATCCATAGGATCCTCGTTTTGATTAATAGGTTAATCCATAGATATATAGGGGGTTATTGAAGTATTATTTTCTTCTTCTACTTCTTCTATAACCCTCGAGGTAGTTATATTAACTTCCTTAGTAGTAGTAGAGGTAGAAGGTTTTTTGTTTTTATTATTATTATTATTTCTATTTTTATTCCCCTATGCTAGGGCCTTATTATTACAAAATAGCTATGTATAGCTAAGAGCCTTATTATTCGGATCTATATTATTATTATCTATAGGCTTAGATAAGTCTACAATTATATCATTACTATTAAGTAAGGCCTTAATAGACTAGACTTTATAGTTATTAGATCCAGATAGCTTAGGAAGCTGCACTTTTAAATTAGACATTGTGATAAACTTAGGAGTATAATATATAAGCTCTAATATAATATTGATTTTATAATAAGATAAAAGTGATATTATATATTATATAGCTTAGTAGTATTAACCACAGCTTTATTATTATATATATATATATAGTTAAAACCTAGAGGTTATAGGTTCAACTCGTTATTATTCCTCCTCTTTTATTCCTCTTTTAGGGTCTTAAAGTAAATGTTAAGTATTAGTAGACCCTTTAATAGTTAGGATAACCAACGGTATATAGCCTATATTAGGCCTCGATCGTGAAGTAGTATAGATAAACCAAGACTTATATAGGCTTAGGAATAACTTAAAGATATAATCGAAGGGAGCAAGGTTAAATAGTTTTGCTATAATATTATCTCGTTTCGCAGAGGTATTAATAGTAGTATAATTAAATCGATATAGGTTCTAAATAGCTTCTCGTAGGAGGCTTCGATCTTTTAACTAGTAGACTAGTCTAGCTAGCATTTCTAGTTCGGCGTAGGGCTTGTTATAGTAAGGAGGAGGCTAAATAGGTATGAGGTTATCGAAAAGGTTTAAGCTAGGCTTATAACCTATAAGAATAGGTATATAAGTAGCAAAAGGGGCGGTAAAATAGCCTAAATAATAGATATTAATAGGCTAAGTAATATAGTGATGAAAGCTAATAAATTTAAGTATAAGGAGGTATTTTCCTTGGAATTAATTAATGGTATTAATAATGTTATTATTGATGTTATTATTGATGATATTATTATTATTTCTAAGTTATAAATCCTGCCCTTATGAAGTGAGGGGTAAGATATTCTGAAACGTAACTGTAAAGCAGTAGCTTATTAAGCAGAAATCGCGCTCGGATCACTATGTGGTCCGTGCGTAATTTCTATATATTTATAGCTATAAAGCTAAGGATTACAAATACATACATATATATATATATATAAGGTTATTACTATTATTAGAATTTATATAGACTTTTAAAGTATTTATTCCATGAAGGAAATACTTTTATAGTTATTAAAGTATTATTAGAGAGATATTATATAGGTATACAACTATATATACTATAGTTATTTATTAATGTTTATATAAACCTTATAAGATTATTATAGAATTTTTAAGATATACCTTCGGTATTCTTACATTAAGGCTAGCGAGGATTCTATAAGGAACAATAGCGGGTGCAGGATACAGAGCCAACGCTATTAGCAAAATATTAGCAAATTAGTAGTAAATATATATACTCTTAAGAAAACTCTATAAGCTAGAGACTTAGAAGGTTAAGTAATAGTTTAATATAACTATATATACCTATGTTTTAGTATTCTAACCCTTCCTAGTTTAGGCTTATAGCTATACTCTTATAACTCTATTATTTCTACTTTAATTTAAGAAACTAGCGCTAGTTAGAATATTTAAAATAAACTAGTAATAATATACTAACGAATTAGTAATAGAGTTTAATTATAATAAACTCTAGGCTAGGTATATAGAATATAACTAATAGGGTCTTAGCTAATATAATATAAGTTACTTACTAAGCCCTAAGATATAAGGAATATAGCGTGGATATTATAATAGGGAGATAGACGACCCTAGTAATAATATAGTAGGAGAAATAACCCCGAGGGGGTAGGCCTAGTCCTAGATAGTACTAGAGTAGGTAAACCCACTCTTACTTAGCGAATAAATAGCGAGTAGTAGCTAATAGGGTACCCTACTTAAGACCTTTTAAGAAGCTAGCGTCTTAGGTATCCTTACCTAAGTAATAGGATTACTATAGAGATAATAGGAGAGCCTTATAGAGTAGATATATCTATAATAGTAGTAATATAAGGAATAAACTACTACTTAATTATAAGAACTCGCTAACTACCTAGCAACGAGGTACCTATAGAGAGAATATAAGAAACCCCCTATATATAACTACTATACTATAAGTAAGGACTTTACTATAGACTAGGTTAGTAACTAGATCTAGGTAGTTAAAGATAGATATTAATTACGCGCTAGTAGTATACTAGAGTAATAGATTTAATAGGCGCTTATAAAGATAAGCTTATCCCTATAGACCTAGTAGTAATACTATAGGGCTAGGCTAGAAAGAGACCTAGCTTAGGCTAACTTTATAGCATTTATTTACTAATAATATATTAACCTAAAGCTTTAAGAGTAGAGGTACTATAAAAAGCTAGATATAATAAGGTAAAAGGAGATATAGTTACTAATATAGTTCTTTATTAAATAGTTAGTAATATATTAGAACTTAGGTATAGTTAGTATAGAAAGTAGTAAGGCTAAGGCCTATAAATTATACTTCTTACTAGCCCCTTTTTTATATAAGGAGCTTAAGTATTAGAAAGTTAAAATATAGAGACTAAGGGATATAGCTATAGAAGTAGAATACCTATAGGAGATATTACTAATAGGGTAGTAAGACCCTATAGAGCGAAAATAAGAAGCGATATATAAGTAAAGAGTATATACTAAGGGTTCCCCCTATAGCGAGGGCGAGCTAAAGGGGGGGCTAGTAGAGCGTTAGCTATAGAACTATATAGGGTTCCTAGAGCCTAATACCTTATTAACTAGTTAGTAGTATATTATAGGGATCTAATAGGGGCTAGCTTATATTTAGCCCTAATATATAACTAATAACGTCTAACCCCTTAGTATACTTTAGCTATAAGAAGAAAGGGTATAAGAGGGTAAACTACCTAGATAAGTAATAAAGTATAAATAAAATACTAGTAGGATACTAAGCGTTTACTAAGAAAGTAAGGGTTAATATAATCTAATCTATGGCCTCTGGCCACTGCATAGTGATTTTACCTGCTTAAGTGCAACAGACCTTCTAACTCCGCGCCTCCTAATAATATATAGCCTTTAGTCACGTGATTATAACTTTCCTAACTATAGCCTCACTTATATATGCCCCACTAGACAGCCTCACGATCTTTAACTTTATATCAATAATAACGTAGTTTTTAATTATTTAAGCACGGGCAGACTACGTATAAGAGTATAGCTATAGGCCTAAACTAGGAAAGGCTAGAATACTAGAACGTAGGTATGCGTAGTTATATTAAACTATTACTTAACCTTCTAAGTCTCTAGCTTATAGAGTTTTTCTTAAGAGGATATATATTTACTACTAATTTACTAATGTTTTACTAATAGCGTTAGCTCTATACCCTATACCTGCTATTATTCCTTATAATTACCCCCCCCTCTAAAGCCTTAGTCCCTAAGGCGTACTAGTAGGGTAATATAGCTCTATATTATTATAGATTACTAACTATAGGGCGGCCTCTCTACGCCTTTATTATATTATTTACTCTTACTCTCTATACTAGATCTAGGTAGTTATAGCAAATAACGTAATTTTATTTTCCTAGCGCGTCGTAGGTATTCTTAAATTTTAATTATTACTATTATTTTTTAATTAGTTACTAATAGTTATAGAACTATTTAGTAGTATATAACTAGTAATTATTTTACCTTATTACCTAGCGACTTAAAATATAAAAGGGCGTCTTCTTTTTAAGGTCTCTAATCTAGTTAGAATTTCTCCTCTTTATAATCTTTTTTAGTCTAGCTACCTCTCCTATTTTAGTACCTATTTTATAAGCTTTTATTATAATTATTAAGTTCTTTCCCTTCTCTCTTCTAATCTTACTTATATCCCTCTCTAGTATCTTATTAATAGCTCTCTATAATATCTTATATTATATATATAAGCGTAGTTCTTATAAAATACCTCTATAATCCTAAGATCCTTTCTAGCGATCTTATTAATAATACTAATAGTAACTATCCTTACTTTAGCTATTTTTATAAAATATATTAGGATATTATTTACTTTTACTATATATATAGCGAGTATATATAGAAGTATATCTATTATAACTTTAATAAGAAGAAATATACTATTATAAGTCTCTATTAATTTACTAATAGGTTGCTATATTATAATATTTCTTAGGTCCCTTAGGAGCTTTAGGGCGTAGCTCAGATAACTTAGAATATATTCTACTAGATCTAGATCTAGGAGCGCGATAGTATCCTAACCCCTCTTTATTATTATTATATTCTAGCTATACGTAGTAACTATTTAGTAATATAGAAGTATATTACTAAGCTTATTTATAACCTTACTACTAGTAATAGTAGCTATAATATAGAGTAGCTTTAGCTCTAGGAGCTCGCTTCTATTTATAAGTACCTCGCGCTTAATATCTTAGTCTATATAGGCTATTACTTACTATTCCCTTATTAATTATATCCTACTAATTACTAGGTTTTAGGTTAGTACCCTTTATAATACTATTAATATTCTTTAGCACTTAAACGCCGCCTAGCTAGTATATATTTATAATAATAGTCCTATTAACTACCTCTATAATAAGATTAACTACTTACTTAATAACGTTTTAATAAAGCTAGTCCCTAAGCATACTTATAAGCATAATATTACCTTTTTCTCTAGGTTTTATAAGGAGCTTTAGGAAAATCTCGCTAAGTATACTACTAATAATATCCCCTCCTACTTTATTATTATTACTAGTACTCGCCCTATCTCTCGCGCCTCTTACCTTAATACTCCTACTAAGTATAGCTAAAGTAGTAGCGAAGAGTTAATAAAAAAGACTAAGAGAGCTAAGGTTATTATTACTATTTCTAATAGTAATAGTTCTAGCGGCGAGTTAGGTAGTAGCGCTAGTAGTTAGTTAGCTAGTAGTACTAGTAATAAGTTAGCTAGTAGTTAGCCTACGGGCGGCGATAGTAGGGATACTCATAGCGCTAGTTTAGTAACTAGTTGCTATAGTAGTCGTAGTAGTATTACTTATAGTTATAGCGGTCGTAGTAGTCGCCCCCGTAGCTATCCTAAGAAGTTAATAACTAATTAGATAGTTAGCTCTTTTCCCCTTTTATAGGATAATACCCCTTTTCGCTATAGCTTTAGCAATAATTCGCTACTTAATTTAATTAACGTTTTACTTCTAAACTAAGTTCTATTTCATAGTCTCGTGGTCTATAATTACTAACTTCTTATAGTAGTTTTAGTAGCTAGTTATCCTACTTCTTATAAGCCTTTTTATATTATCTATTAAACTTATAAATAGCCTCGTGCGCGTTTACTAAGTTCTCTATAGGTTCTTATATATTATATTCTATAGGCTAACCTACTTACTTAACTAAGTATTATATATTATTACTAATACCTTACTATATAATAATCTCTTTAACCTCCTATTCTTCTAGCTTATCCTTAAGCTCTAGGTATATAGGCGAGCCTTTACTACTTACTTAGCGATTATCCTATAGTTCTAGTAAGGTAACTAAGAATATATTATATATCCTTTAGTATTATGATAATAAATTACGTACTAATCAGTTCTATAATAGCTACCTATATAAACCTAGGTGTTAGTTTTTTATTCCTAAACTAGAAGTTCTTTATTAATAGCCTAATAACTTATCTCTAATAGTAAGTCTATTCCTTATACCTCGCGTTATAATACTTAGCTTATACCTTAGTAGCTTTTTACTACTATTCCTAGGCCCTCTTATAAAACCTTGAGATATATTTAATTCGCTCCCTTACGCCCTATACTATAACCCTATTCGCAGGGGTTATATATTCTATATAACGTAAGTAGTAGCTATATAGGGCCTCTATTAGCAAGTAGCTAGTAGTGCTATAGTAACTATTATTATATATAAACTTAGCCTTAGGTAACTAGATAGCCTATTCTTATAGCGCGTCGCTAGTATATACTTATAGGTACTTTTCTAATATCTAGTATATCCTTTCGGACTACTTATTAATCTAGGGGTAATATATAGTAGAGAGGTAGCGCTTAATAGCCCTCTCTCTTATAAATTCCTCCTAAAATTAGCTAATAAGGAGCTTATCTTAGTTACTAATAATACCCTCTAGGGTATTAAAATAGCACTCTACTTATTTATAGATAATCTGCGTTAACTTAGTAGCTATTAGCTGCTTCGTTATTAGGATAAATATAATAAACTTAGTTATTTAGTATATAATAATAAGAACTATATTATACTCCCCGCTTTTATACTAATAGCTTAGTAGTAGTCTAGTAATATAGTCTATACTAATTTCCTAAAATAGGTGCGCTAGTAGGGGTAGTAGGTATAACTTTCTATAGGGCTTATACCTTTAAACCCGGATCCCTTAGTATATATAATACCCTATAATATAATTATATATATTTATAGCTAAGTTTAGCTAGTAGAACTTCCTTAAGATTAACTTAGTAGTCTTATTTACCCCTATATAACCCGCCCTATAGTTATTATAGTATTAGCAAAGGATTTTAAGTCTTAGGGACCTCTCCTAGGGTATTTCTAACCTTCCCTTATAGAATAAGGTTCTATAGCTATTAATCGTATAGCCCCTATAATCGCTAGCTAGTTTATATACCCTCTCTAATTAGGTCTAGTAGTATAAGTCGTTAGCTTATAGTCCGTAGATAAGACTTTCTATTACTTTAGAGGGTTATTAACTATATACTATTTCGCTCGTTATAAGCTCCCTTATAACTTAGTATAAGATATACTACTATGCTATAGTAACCCTAGCTCTAAGTAAGTCCTCTAGGTTAATAACCTCTCGCTAAGCGTTCTCTATATCTTCCCTTGCTCTTTAGCGTTAGGTTATTATAGCTACTATAGTTATAGTAATATTAGTATACTATAGAGCGCTATACTAACTAGAGACTAAGGTATCTCCGCCCCTAGAGCTATCTATCTAAAAGGGGTATTATTTTATACTAGCCCTTATAGTATTAATAAATACTCTTAAGGTCTTTATATTACCTTATAAAGTAGTAATACTTATCTAGAGGTCTATTAATAAGTTACTAATAAACCCTAGCTTCCTCGCTAGGGTTAGGAGTATATTATTATATATTACCTCCCTCTTTATATAGTCTAGCCTCCTAGATAGCCTATCTACTAGGTTTATAACCCCTAACCTATACTCTAGCTTTAAGTTAAATACTAAGAGTTTATATACCTATCTAGTAAGCCTTCTCTAAAAGTCCCGTGCTAACGCGCTAATAACTCCTTTTAGCGCCTAGTAGTCCGTTAGGATTATAAACTTTTTTAATATACCCTAAAGGTAATAAGCCTAGTAGTTTAGGCTTTTAATTATAATAAGAAGCTCCTATTAGCTTACTCCCTAATACTACTTAGTATTACTAAGCTTTTATAAATAATAAGTAACTAGTTACTACTAGCTATTAATATATTATAATAGGATAATAGATATAGCTTTTATAGAAGTATCTATTTTAACCCTTATTTCGCAGGTTAGGTCCTAATATTAGAGAATAGTTACTAAGTAGAAAGCAGCTTAGAGCTATTTAAAGGCTTATTAGGCCTCTTCTAGCTAGTAAAATTCGCTTCCCTTCTTACTATTCTCGCTACCCTTTAGTAGGGATATTATAGGGGCTATAATACTTAAATAGCTTATAATAAACTTATAGTAGAAGTTATAGAATCCTAAGAAGACTTAGATCTCCCTATAGGTCTTAAGTAGCTTCTATTTAGTAATAGCTTAGATATAGGTTTAGTCTATTAATATACCTTTAGGTATAATAATATACCCTAAGAACTCTACTTATTATTAGTAGAACCTATACTTATTAAGCTTAATATATAGTACTTACTAATAAAGCCTACGGAGTACTTAGCAAAAGTTTTTTATATACTACTCTCTTATCTTAGAGTAGACTATAATATTATTTATATAAGTAATATAATAAGTATCTAATAGCTTAGCGAGCGCTTAGTAAATATATACCTAGAACGTTATTAGGGCGTTTATAAGTTTAAATAGTATAATAGTATATTTAAAGTACTTATAATAAGTCCTAAAAGCTATCTTCTAGTAATCTTCTAGCTTAATATAGATATAGTAATATATATCTTAAAGGTCGATCTTTAAGATCTATTTCGCTCCCTAAAGCCTATCTAATAGCTTACTAATAAGAGGAAGTAGATATTAGTTCTTTAGTATTACCTTATTAAAGCCTTAATAATCTATATAAAGGTATAAGGATCTATCCTTCTTAAGTATAAAGAGAATAAGGGCGCTCGCCTTAATTATTAAGGGTTAAATCCGCCCTATTACTTAGTTATTAATAATATATTAGTAGAGCTCCTCTAGCTAGTATTTATTTAATAAGTAGATAGGCCTATATAGAGGTTTCTTCTTTTTAACTAAGTTAATAGTATATTCTATACTCTTTAGAGCTAGGTATTCCTTTACTAACTACTTATTAAATATTACTTATTTACTAAGTAGCTCTAGTAGTAATTCTACTTCGCTCTCTAAGGCGTCCTCTTTACCTAGGGCCTCTATTAGTAGCTTATAGGGAGTAATATTCCTTAAAATATATTTAATATAAGCTTTCTAGCTATTCTTAATAACCTCTTATATAAATACTAATAGCTTAGTAATACTAAGGCGCTTATATCCCTAGGTATTTATCTAAGTATTAATTATAATACCCTCCCTTCTTATAAAATATTATAATAAGAGGAGGTCCCTTACTCCTTTAGAGTAGGGAGCCTTAGTAGAGAGTTACTATATCTTCCTTAGTTATCCCCTTAAGTTAATAAAGAAGAAGGTTAACTAGTATATATTCTAGCTTATTATAGAGGACCTATTAAACCCCTCTAAGATAGGGGCGCGTGCTACTATAGGTTATAGTTATAGGGATTTTACTAGTTAATTATTAATAATATTAACTTAGGAATAGGAATCTATATCTATAACTACTTCTTATTTAGTAATATTCTAAAGAATAATTACCTATTCTTTTATAATATCTCCCCTTAAGAAGGTATCTAGTTTTACTATAAGTATAGGGGTTATTAGTATAGTCCCCTAGCCTATTTGCTTTCTAATAAGTTAAGTTCCTTAACCTCCCTTATAAATTAGATTATATTAACCCTTACTTTCTTAGTAAATACTTAGTATCCTACTAGCGGTTTATTCGTACTTTATTATTTATCTAGGTAGTCTATCTTCTTATATCCTTTCTTCTTATAGCTAAAGTATATTAAGGGGTTAGACGTCGCAGGTTATATATTAGGGCTAAATATAAGCTAGCCCCTATTAGATCCCTATAATATATTATTAACTAGTTAGTAAGGTATTAGGCTCTAAGTACCTCGCGTAGTTCTATAGCTAGAGCTCTACTAGCCCCCCCTTTAGCTTACCCTCGCTATAAGGGGGACCCTTAGCATATACTCTTCGCTTATATATCGCTTCCTACTTTCGCTCTATAGGGTCTCGCTACCCTATTAGTAATATATCTCTTATAGGTATTCTACTTCTATAGCTATATCCCTTAGTCTCTATATTTTAACTTTTTATTATTTAAGCTCCTTATATAGAAAAGGGGCTAGTTAGAAGTATAGTATATAAGCCTTAGCCTTGCTATCTTCTATACTAACTATACTTAAACTCTAATATATTACTAACTATTTAGTAAAAAACTATATTAGTAATTATATCTCCTTCTACTTTATTATATCTAGCTTTTTATAGTACCTCTGCTCTTAAAGCTCTAGGTTAATATATTATTAGTAAATAAACGCTATAAAGTTAGCTTAAGCTAGGTCTCCTTCTAGCCTAGCCTTATAGTATTACTACTAGGTCTATAGGGATAAGCTTATCTTTATAAGCACCTATTAGACCTATTACTCTAGTATACTACTAGCGCGTAGTTAGTATCTATCTTTAACTACCTAGATCTAGTTACTAACCTAGTTTATAATAAAGTCCTTACCTATAGTATAGTAATTATACGCAGGGGGTTTCTTATATTCTCTCTATAGGTACTATAATAGGCGCAGTAGTAGGGCTACCCACCTTGCGCGCAGTAGGAACCAGAAAGATAACAAATAACATAGCTCTACCTATAAACGGGTAAGAATATTAAGAGTAGGCTTAAAAGATATATAGAATAATTCGTAGATCTAATTAAAAGAGATTATCCCCCTTAGGCGCTAATTTGCTAAGAAATTACTAAAAAACGAGGTATAGGGTTATTAAGGTACTAATAGTAATAATAATAATACTATCCTCCCTTCTATTATACTCCTCTCTTCTACGCTCTACTCTATAGTCTCCTTATAATAGGTCTATATACTAAGGGAGTTTTCTAAAAGCTATATAGCTAAGTCTATCCTATCCTATTCTAATTATCCCCTTAAGACTCTTTATAATATTATAAAAAAAAGTCTTAAAAAATAAATAAAACTATTTTATAGAAATAGTAAAAAAACTCTATTTATAAATCTAATTTATTAATAATATCTTCTAAGTAAGCGATCTTATTATTAAGAAGGTCCCTTAGGTTTAAATATCTTCTATTATAGGTTATATCTTAATAATAGCCTTATTACCTCTTCTTTTCTATTATACTCTTTATCCTACTCTAATCCTTAGTATAGCTAAAACTACCTACCCTATTATACTAGGCGTAAGAAGTTATAATAGTACGCTCCCTTAGGCGTATTCCGCTTAATCTAATCCTACTAGTTAACCCTCTACTAGATATAATCTATATAGCTATAGTTATACTTATTTAAAAGACTAGGCCTCTTAAGATATAATAATATATCTATAAGTATAGTTCTTAGGCGTAGCTTAATAGTTATATTATAATTTAGTATCTATAAGACTTATAACTAAAGCTAATATCTAAGGTATTTAAGCTTATTATCTAGTATTTTAGATAAAGTAGACCTAGATAATATTAATAATCTATAAATAGGTTGAGGAATATCTACTATAAGAAATAGTATAATATTATTATTATTTCTAAAGTCTATTATATTATTATCTATAGGTAAAGGAGTAAGAGGGTATAAAGGGAAGAAAAGTGCTTTCTTAAAGTCTTCTTAGCTTAATAGGGTATCTTATAAAGCTATATTACTATTAATAGTTAAGCTATAGAACTCTATAGTAATTATAGATATATATTAAGTACCTAAGGGGATTTTAGAGTTAGAGAATAATACGCTATTACTTAAGGTTATACTACTAAAATATAGAGATAGTAATCCTTCTTAAATTAGAGCTCTAGCTTATTCGATATATTAGAGACTATATATAAATCTATCCTTCTATTAGACTAAATTAACTATATAGGTATTAATTAATAGGAGCTTTTAGAGTTATAGAGGGGCTCCTATTTTATAATACTACGTATTAAGGTCCTATATAGCCTTAATAAAGCGCTAATTACTATTCTAGTCCTATATAGAGTTATAATAGAAGTAGTAGCTAGTCGACTAATCTATAAAATTCGCAGCTTAGTAATAATTACTATAGTTTAGTAGAAAGAAGGCCCTAGTAGTATCCTAGAGATTCTTCGCCTCTTCTCTTTTAAGCTCTATAGAAGCCTTATTAATTTCTTTCCTAGGTTACTAGGCTAGCTTATAGATTAGGGTATAAATATTATAAGAGTAGCTCTTAATTATAAATATAAAAAAAGCTATAACCTCTAAATTATCTAACTCCTCTTCTCTTATTAGCTTCCCTTATATATTATAAAGGTTTAATAAATATTCTACTTAGGCTAAAGTTATAATAGATAACCCTCTACTATACTAGGTTATTAAGTAATTTATAGATTCTGAGTTCTATTATATATACTATAGGACTACTAGTATAAGCTTATCTTTATTTAGTATAGGGTTCTCTTTAGGTCTTATAATATTAAATCCTACTAAGGTATTAATAGGGCTAAATATAATATCTCTTAGGGTAGTAGGAGCTAGGTAGGGTAATATAAATAGTTTTATAGACCTAGGGTAGTTAAAATACTTTATAAAGTTAGCTAGTTATTATAAGTTATAATCCCTCTTCTATTTCTTATAGTTATTCCTTCTTTCTATATTCTAGATATTTAGTTCTTTTAATAATCCTTCCTCTCTATCTAACTCTTCTAGATTAGTAGGAACTATTAGACTAGTCTATAAATTAGTATTTATAAGTACTAATAGGTTAATATTTATCCTATCTAGAGAGGAAACCTCTAGGTTTATAAATTAAGAGGTATACTTAGCTATCTAATATTTAATATCTTCTTAAGCTATCCTTTTTCTAATATCTTTATCTCTTAATTTAAAATATTAATTATATAGAATTCTATCTATCCTTAGTTAGATCTAGCTTCTTTTAAGAGGTATTTTATTAATAAAAGCCTTTAATAAATAATTAATCTAAGCTTAATACCTTATCTTAATAAGCTACTTTAGAGGTACTAGGCTTCTAATATATATAAAGGACCTAAGCTAATTAATAAAGTAGAGACTAGAGGCTTATAATAGGGGGTTTATATATTAAAGTTATACTAGGTATAGTTATCTTATTAAAACTTCCTTAGCCTTATATCTTAGTAGAAAGCTCCTAGTAATAAATATTAAAGTCTATAGTTATCCTTTAGCTCTTCTCCTTAACTACTAGTTATTATAAAACTAGTTTCTCCTATCTTATAAGTCGATTAGTAGACCTATAATAACTACCTTAGTAGACTTAGGCGCTTATAGATAAATAAGGAGTATATTAGGGGACTTAGCTTTAATTTAAATAACTATAGTATCCCTTATATCTCTATCTTTAAAATTATCTTCTATACCTCTAACTATCTTATAGTAGAGCGGTTAGCTAGGCTTAGTAAGCCTTATAATATAGTAAGTAACTACTAAAATATCCTTAGTATATATTAGAGTTACTATTTTAAGTGCGCTAATAGTATTAAATATACTAGTTATAACTTACTATAAGTATAAGGGGCGAATTATCTCCTCTACTACTTCTAAAGTCTTATTCTAATATTTAATAAGGTTATATTTTAATATTATATTAAAAGGGTCTATCTAACTAGGGATATTATCTATCCTAAGTAGAGGGCGCGTACTATATTTAATTAGCTAAGGCTAGTAACTAAGCTTATTAGGAGGTCTAAAGCCTAGGATATCTCTATTATTTTATCCCTATACTTAAAACCTATTTATACTTAGTTTATTAAGTATAAGTTCTATTAAAAGTCTAATTTTAAGGATAGGAAGGTTTAAGGATCTTAACTCTTAGATCTATATATCTAATACTTTATTATTATAAAAGATAACTTTCCTTATTATAATATATTAGGAGAAAAGTTAATAAGGGGAAAGTATAAGTAATTTATAGATTAAAAAGCTAAATAGAAATAATATTTAAAGAAAAGGAGGAGCTATAGTATAGTAATTAATATTATATAATTATTAATAATTTAAGTTTAAAAGTAAATAATATATATAAAAGAGAGAGAGAAACTAGAGGGCTTAAAGGGTAAGGAGTATATTTTTATATCTACTAATTACTTTAATAATATAATAATTTATTAATAGCTTATAGAAGGAATAATTAACTCTCCTCCCTTACCCTCCTTAGCTTTAATAAAATAAAACGAACTTAGGATAAGAAACCTATAATAAATAGAATAGTAAATTAGAGTAGTTATATATAGGGAAAGAATAAAGGAAATAATAGTTAGTAGTAGCTATTAAAACGAGTAGCCTAGTTATAAATTAAATAAATATTCTCCTCTATCCTCTATTATTAACTTCTCCCCCTTCTAATAACTACTTATAGCTAGTTACTTTAATCTTTATTTAACCCCTTTATATATTCTCTCTTATATCTATAAATTATACTTTCTTATTATAGCTAATTATTACTTCCTTATCTTAGGTATTAAAAATACTAATTAACCTCGCCCTTATTATCTCCTATTTATAATAACCCTTTAGGTCCTTAGCTTTAATATCCTTATACCTAAAATAAAGAAAAATAATATACCTCTTTTTATCTAGTATTCTAATAACTAACTTTAGGTATTCCTTCCCTTTCTTTTAATATCTTAATACTCTCTAGCTAATAATTATAATTCTTAGGTAGCTATAAGCTTTATTTAGCTTTAACTTAATATCCCTAGTAATAAATATTTAGAGGTAGCTTTTATATTATAGATATTCTCTAATAAGACCGCTAAGGTAATAAGGCTAGCTTTCTAAAAAGCTTATTTTAGTAAATAGGACTTTAAATAAATATTTAGAGTAACTAAGGGGTCTAGAGAATTCCGCTATTAAGTCTTTATCTATACCTCTACTACTTTCCTTACTAGCTTATAGGAGATAAAGGTCTTTTAATATATAGTAGTTATATATAGCTTATTTATTTAATCCTAAGGTAGTTATAATATAATACCCTATATTTATTATAAAGAGTAGGCCTATATTACTAAGAACCCTATATTAGGTATTTATATTTATAAACTATACTTTAAGTATATCTTAATACTAAGTACTCCTTATACTAACTACTTCTTCTATAAAACTTAAGAGAGTTGCTTATATAATAATCTAAGTATTTATAAGCGCTATAAGTATAGAATTAAGTATAATAATAAGGTAAGGAGGAGTAGAGAATTTAATAGTATTAAGGAGATCCTATAGTCCCGAATTCTAGTAGATATTATAGTTATAGCTATAGCTAAGTTTAACTTCTCGCTCCTTTATAATAAATACTATTAATAGGCCTAAGAATATTATCCTAAAGCTAGGTTTATATACTCTTATTACCCCTTTATAATAGAGCTACCTCTAGAGTTTAACCTTATAGAAATCGTAGACTACTTAGGGCTTCGTATTATAAATTGTTTATATACTCTTATTACCCCTTTATAATAGAGCTACCTCTAGAGTTTAACCTTATAGAAATCGCAGACTACTTAGGGCTTCGTATTATAAATTAGAATAGGAAAATAGGGTTTCTAGATATATTTATATATTATATAGGGGGGGGTAAAAAGGAAAAGAGAATAAGAAGCTAGTTAGGTTTTAATAAGAAATTAAGGTAAATATTATATAAATAGGTCTATAAAGCTAAAGTTAAAGCGTATCTAGGTATAAAAATTAATATAATCCTTTTTATAAATATCCTTCTCTTTCTTTTTAGTAGAAAGTAATATAATATTAGTAATAATCTTTTCTAGGGAAAGAAAAAGGGGGGGTAAGAAAAGTCTATTAATATCTTTACTAGGAGCTAGTAACTATAATTTAATACCCTCTCTCCCTTTCTCTTCTTCCCTCTTATTTTTAAGTTATTAATTTTATATTTATTTAATAAGGAAGGGTAGTTTTAATATTATTACTAGGAGGTTAAGGATCTTATACTTTCCTAGGCTTAATTACCTTATTATAACTACTAATAGATATTAAAGTTATCTAAGCTATTATTATATTAAATAGTAATAAGGGGCGTATTTTAAATAAGTAGGGAGTTATTAATACTATCTCTTACCCCTATCCCTAAAGTTTAGGAATATTATCCCTAGAATCTTAAACTTTTAAACTAAGAGATAAAAGGAAAGGAAAATTAGAATAAGTCTATGAATTATTAATTAAAATAAGTTATAATAAAAGAAACCTTATATATCCCCTAGATCCTCTATTTTAATATACTCCTTCTCTTTCTCCTTTAGTATTTTAGGAATCTTAATAACTAGTTATTATCTAGCTTTTAAAGCC
>JAVHLU010002659.1:0-16502 GCA_036785755.1 Colletotrichum ledebouriae
GCTTCTAGCTATAAGAACCTCTTAGGAAAGACCTCTTTAGTTAAGGAGTTACCTCTTATATAGTAGTATTTACCTTTAGTACCTTGCTAGAAGGTCGACCTTTTAAGTTAAGAAGTTATCTTATATAGTAGCTTTATAAGTTAGACTTCTTTATATATCTTAGGCCTAGACTAATCCGAGTTAGCGTAGCACCTTGCTAGAAGGTTTAGCGAGGGCGTTACTACGAGAGCCTTAGTAGCCCGTTCAGCTCCGATATAATTAGCCCTAGTGCGGCGTGCATCTAACTTTATACGAGGGTTTACTTATAAGTAATAGGAACGTATAGGGTTCTTATATTATTTTCCTTAACTAATAGAGGGTATAGGTTAAAATACCTATATAGTATTTCCCGAATTATACTTACGAACTAGGTGAATTTATTATAATCTTTTTGCAAAGGGGCTGCGGCGTAATTCCGAGCTCAATTCCGAGCTCAAGGGATATCACTTACTTAGTAAATACTATATCCCCTTTCTTAAAGACTATTCGTTTCTCTTTATAAAACTACTCTAGTTTTATTAATAATTCTACTATCCTAGACTATGCTTTTTATAATATATTTATTTTCTTATAAAAGATCTCCTCCTTATACCTCTTTACTTACTCTAGTTATTATAAATTATCTAGAAAATAACTTATTATAAAAAGGGGTATTAATAAAAGCAATATTATATAAATAAAGGAAGAAACTATAAGAATTTAGTATTACTCTAGTTATATTATAAGAACAACCTTACTAAGTATACTCGCTATACTTTAAATACCCCTTTATTATTTTATATACTTTACTATATAAATAGTAATAAGAATAAGATATAACTTCAAAACCCTCTTAGAAAATTATCTAACTATTAAGATAATAATAGATAGTAGATATAGCTTTAACTACTTAATTAGAATAAGATTTATAAATATAACCTAATATAGTATTAATATTATAGAAAAAACTAGGAAGCATAATTAATAACTCCCTAACCGAGGAGTAATAACCTACTTATATTAGTCTTAGGGATAAGACTATTTAGAGGGAGACTTAATATTATAGCCCGTTAGATATAACCCGTTAGATATAAAAGGACTAGGGTTACCCTATAGGCACGCCTAATACCTAATAATACTTATATATAGGATAAGTAAACCTTACTTAGTATAGAAGAATTATAATATAAGTTATATAATAATGTAACGCTTCGGGTAGTATGCCGCAGCGATGCAATAACCAATTGCGCCACATGCGCAAAAGATCCGCCATTCCGCGCACTTCGTGCCGGAATACACTACACATACGCTTATATAGGCCGGCTACCGGAAGCCAGTCTCTTATAATTGCCCCCTACTCTAAGCGCTTAGTCCCTTAAGCGCATTAGAGATAAGATAGATAAGCATATGCAGACCCCGAGGTCCACGTGACTAACGTCGCTACGTATATACCCTCTAAGCCTAACTTAGGACTACGCTAGCGCACGGCCTAAGTATGCTATACGCTGCTTATCCGCTGTTATCACGCTGTAGCAGGTACCTAGCGGGATTCAAACTACTAACCTCTATATAGCTAAAAGGGCTAAGTCTAGAAGACCCACGAAGTGCGCGGAAAATTATAACGCTTCGGGTAGTATGCCGCAGCGATGTAATAACCTATTGCGCTATATATACAAAAGATCCGCTATTCCGCGCACTTCGTGCCGGAATGCACTATATATATGCTTATATAGGCTAGCTACTAGAAGCTAGTCTCTTATAATTACCCCCTACTCTGAGCGCTTAGTCCCTTAAGCGTATTAGAGATAAGATAGATAAGTATATATAGACCCCGAGGTCTATATAACTAACGTCGCTATATATATACCCTCTAAGCCTAACTTAGGACTGCGCTAGCGCACGGCCTAAGTACGCTATACGCTACTTATCTGTTATTGTTACGCTATAGCAGGTACCTAGCGGGATTCGAACTACTAACCTCTATATAGCTAAAAGGGCTAAGTCCAGAAGACCCACGAAGTGCGCGGAAAATTATAATGCTTTAGGTAGTATGCCGTAGCGATATAATAACTAATTGCGCCATATGCGCAAAAGATCTGCTATTCCGCGCACTTCGTGCCGGAATGCACTACATATGCGCTTATATGGGCCGGCTACCGGAAGCCAGTCTCTTATAAATAATAAGGAAGCATAAGCGCTAGTAAAGGAAATTATAAGTAGCTCGCTCTTAGTATTATAAGCGCTTATTATAGGTAGAGAACTAGTACTTACTAGGACTAAATAATAAGCTATTTAGGACTTATATATAATATAGACTTAAGCCTGACTTAAGAATAAACTTCTACAGCTCTTTAGTAATTAACTTATAAATAACCTTAAATAACTCTTAGTACCTTTAGTACTTTATAATTATCCTTTAGATACTCTTAGCTTATCTTATATTATATATTACCTCGTAAGGATTATAACTAATTACTATAGCCCTTAACTCCTAGATCTACGCTAATAATATAGACTAGCAAGACCTACTATTATTAAGCATTATCCCTTAGCTTCTATTAGTAGAAACCCTACTATCGGATAGCTAACTATAATATCTAGTAGCTTAGGCTTTAGCTTAGATTATAATATGTTAGATAGTAAAATCCCTATATATAATTAGATAGTATAATACTACTATAATATTAATAGAAATATTGTAATTAAGGTTATTTAAAAATAGAGGGTTTAAAATAATAGAGGATAGTATATATTAATGAGGAAAGAAGGAATAAGAGAGAGGAAGTTTTAATAAGTACTTTTAATTATAAAGGCTTATTTTAAAATAGTAAGTTAGGGGTTTAGTTAGAGCTAGGCTTATAACTATTAAGAAACGTCCTATAGGGCTATATTTATAGTTACTAAAGAGCTTATTTTATTATAATAAGAGTAGTTATAATATAGTTACTTATAACTATAATTAGAGGAGTAACCCCTAGAAAAAGGTTATTCTAGAGCTAACTTTAGTTATATGCCGCGGTAGGAATAGGCGATGCTAAAGGCATTACGATAGGATCGCTTTATAAGCTAGTCGGGCCACGGACAGGAAAGAACGTGAGGTTCTCATCTCTCATGTAGTTTCACAGCCCACTACTAGCACGCATAGTTCTGTTGCTCTTATCGTCCTATTTGGTTATATGTTGCCACGACTTACTATCTTCCCCTATGTGATTTCATTGTCTATTGGGTCGTCTTCACTTTTAATATTGCGGCTACTAGCCCCCCTTTACTGGAAACCCCTATTTAGCGCCAATTAAGGCTATACGAGAGCCATTATGCAAGACCGCCTCAAAAGTTTCCAGGGCCAGGGCCAGAACGATTCTTACTAAGGCAGTGTGTGTAAGATAGTGCCATATAAACCTGCCAGCGGGTAGCGGATTTTTATCTCAGTTAGACACATATAAACAGACGACACCGTGCCCACACGCTAGCACTACGACGAGCGAAAAGACTAGCGCATTCTGGCTATAATAGCGGTTGCCTTCATACTGGGACGTAGATTCTCCCAGAATGATGCCCCACGCCCTCCCGTCACCACGGTCTCTGCTCATCGCCACGATAGTCTTGCCATAGATAAAATCTGCGCGGCAAGCCGCCATATTATCGCCAGCTGGGTCCAGTGTTGCTGCTCGAGGTGCTCGGGTCTGGGTCTGGATCCGAATACGGCGCCCTTCGTCAAGCACGCGCATGCGAACCTTGTTCACCACCACCAGCAGCAATACGCAAACGGTCCCCCGCGACGAAACGCCTAAGACGCTATCCTCGAGGCGTGGTCCGGGCTTCTCGCTGGTCTCCGTGCGTCATCGTCATCGTTGTCGTTACCGTCGCCGGGGCGGCACGAGGAAAGCTAATAGGAAGATAAGGCGCACATTAAGTGGGCGCGGATTCTCGACATAGCGGCCGACGTCTTGGTTGACGATGCGGCCAGAGGGTTATACCTGCGGCCGATCCCGCCGCGCATAGGCTCCGTCGCGGAGGCGGCCGCGATATCTAGTCCTAAGGGCAAGGTTTAGGGCTAGTGTGGAAGGCAGGCGGGTGTTAGTGATGAGCTCGCGCTACGCCGGGAGGTTATAGTTAGAAAGATGCTTTTGTTTTGTCACGAGAATGAAGCCAGGCGATAAGGTTATTATTAGTATTATGTTTTAGAAGGCAATACCCAGGTAGTAGATAATCGTTTTATCTTCTGAAGTTTAATATAGGGCCTGGCGGTTTTTTATATGTTTTATGTGTTTTATGTGTTTTGTGTGTTTTAACATATAATATATATAGCAAAGAAAGAAATAAGAGAGAAGACTTAGTTATAATATCGCATTCTTTAATATAGCCTATATTATCACCTTCTCTTAGTCTAGAGGTCCTGCAATATAAGATTAAGATAACAGATAAGAGATAGAAATAAGATAAATAACATTAAGCTAAATGAAGTTAAGATAAGAAAGGAGGAAAAGTGAACTATATACTCCCTAAAGTCCTGGTTATAGCGGTCTCTGCCTATCTATTCTTTTCTCTAGTTACTACTCTTAACGCCGCAGCTATCTCTTAACTCTAGGTCCAAAGATGCGAGGACTTCTAGATATACCTAGTTAGCTAGTATTTATAGGTCCAACGAGAGCCTTATCTTCGCAGGCCGCCAACACAACCAGAACGACTTCTAATAGCCTTAACTTACACTCTAGCATAGCTACTATACCGGCCTCCTAGGGTCCGCAGTTAGGTTTATTATATAATCGTTACCTATTTAAGAAAGTCGTTCACAGCAGCTAACTTTACTCTCCCCCCTAAGACAACGAAGAAGAGACTAATAAGCCGTCGTTATCTAAGAACGCGACTAACACTAGAGTCACCGCCTCCTAACGAGCGCGCGAGTACCTACGCTAGGTTAAAGCCTATACCTATCCCGAGCTTAATAAGGATAGAAACCCTAAGGATAATAAGGATAGTAAGACTATAAACGCCCTAGTATAATAGATCGTGCCTAGCGGGAATAAGCTATAATTACTTACGTTTCTCTATAAGGAGGAGCCTAGCGAAAAGAGGTAGCCGTCTAGCTAGAATAAGGGTAAACTTAGATAACTTAAGGGTATAATTAAGAAAGATTTAGTTCGTTAGTCATAGCGGTTCGTCCTAGTAAAGGAGGAGGAGGGGGAAGGGGAGGAGGAGGCTATAACCAAGCCTCTATAATCTACCATTAGATAAAGCAATATAGAAGCAAAGGCGGTGCCGGAGCTAACCAAGCGAGTAGATAGCTTAAGTATAGACGCAGAAGTCGGCGTGCAGGGTCTAGCGCAGGAATCCTTGGGCTCGGCGCAGGTTACTAGCAGTAACAGCGGCGGTAGTAAAGGGGTAGGCGCTCTCCTCGGGTTCCGCCTCCAGACCGCTACTCCACCATCGTCGAATATATCGTTACTAGCACCAGATCACAAGCAGACCCTCACCAGTCTATCCAAAAGGCTTCCCTCATCGGTGCTAGCGTTGGGTCGCTCCCTAGGCGAGTGTGCTACTATCCCTAGCAACAACACCAGTAGTGCCTAAATAACCCGTCCAGTACCACGGGGGCTGGTAGCAGCGACGACCGCGAGACCTCGGCGTTAACGTCCGCCACCTACCCATTCTCTTATCGCCGAACCCGCCGTCCGTCCATCGGTTGCCACAGCACTGCTTGAAGCCTGTGAGTATTCACATAAATACGGACCGTGGTCTGGCTAGCTACGTTAAAGCTCGGTAAGTGTTTGAGGCGGTGTTCGTGGCTACCCGTACGAAACGAAGCGATTAGGTCATGGTGAGGGAGGGGGACAGACGTGGCGCCCATATTCGGTATACTACCCGCTTCCAGTTTCGCGGGTTCAGTAACCGATATAACTTCATGCCTTGCCATATTTATCATGCCTGGTTTTCTATGCATCCCGCGGGTCCAGGAAACCAGCTTTAGATAGATCTCCGCCATCTTTAGTATACTACCCGGTGTTCTTTGGGTTCAGGAGCCGACTTACATCCACACGCGCAACTTCATGGCTAGGGTAGGGTAGGGTGTACGAGGTCTAGTGCGACCCAAGGTGGACGTTTTCTCTCTCTTGTTCCCAGTATTCTGTGTTATTTCTCTATGCTGAAGATCAGAACAGCACTAGTCGTGAAACCCCAATATGACGTGGTATCTAGCCAGCCATACTCCTCTTTTGGTGCTTAGCAGTTGGTAGCTTTCTGGGAAGGGGCATTGAGGTAGTTAGTACTTTGGAACGGAGCGTTATAGACATGGAAGCACTGAGGACAAAAAAAAGAAGAAAGAAAGGGAAAGGGAGATGAGAGTGTTGGTCTATCGGTGTCGAGATGGGGTCTAATCAGCCCCTTCTTGCGCGCCGAGATCGATTGCCTTCAGCTTCGTCAAGCATCATGCACCTTGGCAAGTTTGGGTGCTCCGTGATAGCTGCAATAACGTCAGACATCCACCCTTACGTGATCTAGCTTTTTGTCAGCTAGAACGCTCCTGCAGCATGTGACAGGTAGTAGTGTTGGGTGCACCTGTACCTACTACCATTGCATGATTGCGCTTTTGTGTTTTGTGGAAAAGTCGCTGCCACCCCGGTGGGAGCTTTGGCTAGTACCATTCTGTGGTACATACCGAGTGGTAGGTACATGGGCCTGGGCACTATCAGGTGGCGTTAGCACGGGCCGCTGGACCGCCGCCATCATGGAGCCAGCCACAGCGAGGACATAAAAGCGGGTCGTTGTGCTCCCTGGGGTGTACATCGACCCACATTAATTCCTGTCGACTTGCTCTCACACAGCTCTGGAACACTTCGACACGACACGACACGGCATGTCACGACAAGACTAACGAATCATCTTAAGCGCACGGCCCGCGACCCCACGCCCCCGGCTATGCAATGCCGGCTCCACATCTGCCATTTACCAGTCTTTTTCTACGTCTTCGATTGTCCATAAGGTAGCTGCGACTGAATCGACCAAAGCGATGCTCCGGGCGGTGTGAGTGAATCGTCCGAGGCGAGAAACTGGCGTTGCCGGGCGGTGATGTTGCTGTTTGTCTTCCGGGTCCGAACATACCTAGCTTGCCTCTCTCGCCGCGCTGCTACGCCGTGACGTTGCTAACCAGTATTCCATCTATAGGACTGCGACTCCGATATCCTCCGGGGGTGAATCCGTCACCAACACGTCGACACCACCCTTATCATCTCGGCGGCGTCGTAGTAGTCTACGCGCGGCAGTTCACAAAGATTGTTATTGCGGCTACCGGACCAAGTCGGTTCGCGGTTCAAGGAACCCACCAGGAGGCTCGCTGAGGCGATACTGGAACAGCTCCCGCCAATTCGAGGATGATGACGATACCGGTGGCCTGGGCCAGGCGAAAGCCGCAGTTGAGTCTGCTGGGTGAAGACCTGCTGTTGATTATGGGATGCATCGCCACGGCTAAGCGGTACCTCCAAGACGGTTAGCTATGGGACGCCTCGACCGTCCTGCGCATCCGTCTCCGCGTTCAGAGGCTAAGCCACTCCGGACTGTGTACACCTCTCCCGCCCATGCACGTCGACGTACACGCCACTGTTGTCCTGACCCGTGCGACTACCTTGTGAGACGTTCAAAAGCTTCGCCATCTGCCTGACTTTGTTGATCCCGAATGGCCTGGCTACAACGCACTGATTGCCGATCCCATGAGATGCGTCGGCGCTCCTCGCCCGGGCTGATTGTTGAAGACACCCCTTGGCACTGGCACGTAGAATGGCATCTTTGTGTTTCTGGCCGCGTCTGCAGCTGTTCGTGCTTGGCCTCTCGCCGGCGCTCTCGGGAGGGGCCTATAGCTCGTCACGATACTGCCTGACACCACGTCGATATCGCATCTGCCCTCACTCTTCTTCAATAACCTCGACGCGAGCAATATTTGGGCTATCACTATTATAGAAAACTTAGGCAGACGAAATAAACGGACCACGCCGCTACCCGATATGCTAGCAGCTATCTACCGTCCGGGTTAGTTCCATAGCCAGCGTGCCAGCAGAAGCGAAGGCGCCGTTATACTACACTGCGGAGGCACGGTGCTCCATCGAGGAGGCAAGTAGGGAGGATAGTAATAGCGAAGTTAGTTAGGCAACGTAGACAACAGCCAGGTTAGAGCCAAGCTCACAGGCTCATAACTCTACTATACCCAGAGTAACATCCAGGAAGACGCCAACGTTAACGTCAATTCCAAATACCACATCCAGTTAGCATCTAGACTCGCTTCAGCATAGCGTCACGTAGAATAGTCTCCCTAAGCTCTAGATTACCCGACAATATCGGGCTATTATATCACCGGGCATTACCAGCTTCTCTAGTTATTAAGGTTATAGTACTAAAGTAAGGGTTAATTTAGATTCTATCGCTAATAACGAGACTCACACTATTCTATCTCCCTCTTGCTTCCTATAAGCTAACATTCTATAAAGAGGCTATATATATAAAGCTCTTAGCCTCTATAAACCCGTCGCCCTCAACTCGATGCTCCCGTGTTAGTTGTTTGCCCGGTCCGCCGCGATCCGCTTTATCTGCGAATGCTCCCGCGACTAGTTAGCTCCTTAACATAATTCCGAACCGACTAGCCTAAGTCTAGCCGAGGTCTTCTATTTCATCCTTGCCGCTATTACCTAATAACACTGCTAGGCCCTTTACAGTCTCTGCGAGGGGAAGATCTCCACGCGTACGCCCCTGACGCGAACTGCCACTCCCTGAGATCCACAGCGCCGCTAGGCATCCTTAACAGCCGCGCACGAGCCGTGCGGCACGACTCTTCCTAAAGGTTATAATCCTTGTTAACGGCCCCGATAGATTATCGCATAGCCCGCGTCGACCGTGAGCATTATCGGATTATCTTGCGCGTTAGGCACGTCGTTAGGGGGCATCCATATAGCCGAAAATGATCCTCTGCGTTCACATGTCCTTGACATTTTCGCCGCGAAAGCCTGACTAGCAGTCTACTAGGTGCATACACCGAGCGACATGCTAATGCGTCTCCGCTGCGCGCAGCTGGAAGATCTCGCGTGCTATCCTGTGGGCTATCGGCTTAGTGTTTGTAATAGTCCCTTCGGTTAGGTTCCGGGACGTCTTTTAGATGCTGATATCCTAGCAGAAAACGAACTCCACCTCGACGGCGTTAAGCTCAGGCTCGATTCGTTCCTGTACGATTTGCGCTGTTTATTATCGCTAGAAAAGGCAATATGCCCCAAACGAACGGCCTTCCGTTACTATCAAACTTATTTCAATGTTCTACATCGACCCAAACTAGCAAAAAGAACGAAACTATGGGAATTTTCGCCCAGTCGGATCGGGGTTCGGGTCCGTGACCGGCGCAGGAGACGGACCCAGCCTATAGTCACGTGACCCTCCGCGCTAGCTGCCTATCCCTCCTCCCGCGCCTGCCACCTTCTAAATAGCCTCTTCTTAATATTATTATTAATACTAAAAATAATGTTTACCCCTCTTCTACCTCCTGGATCTAGTTTGAGTGAGACTATTACTAATTAGTAGTTAACTTTACTATTAAATCACTTAGGATACTACATATTAGCAAGGTCAGACGAATTACTAAAGAGACGATTATTTACTATAAGATGATCCCGAGCCTCCCCTTGTTTTAAATATCGTGCTAATAGAGACCTCAGATTCGGAAGGCGACGGTCCGGCCTCCCCTTCTGTTCTGACCTCTTTATAGGTTTCGTTGGTTGTTATAGGCGAATTCTCGGATCCTCCACTCTTTCGCGACTCCCGCGGTCCTTCCCGTATTAACTTCACTACTAATGAGCGACGGTTCGCGATCGCTCGCTGCGCTAACGAAGTTACTACTCTTCTCTTACTTCTACCCTCTTTTAGCGCCTCTACTGCTTCTATAGTTGCTAAAAACACTATAACTTTCCCCTCCTGCCTAAAAGCACTACCTTCTATCGATCTCGCGATCCTTTTGAGCCTTACTTCCCTTCCTTCCGCTTCTTCCCTTTCGCCTTATTAATAGATAGATTTGTAATATATATGGCGGAGGGACTAGCATAAATACAGCTTATTGTGGAGGAGGTGGATTATGGCTAAAGTAGCGACTTTTCGCTTCGATTAGAGGCTAACTATGGCTTCTAACTAGTTATTCGATTTGTGTATGGAGATGGGCGTATTGGGCGAATGCTGGCATACAAGGAGGACTGCTAGTGTATGAAACCAATAGAATCTCAATGTCACCTAGCAGGCGTTATATAGGCAGAGCATGGAGAGACGCGCTAAACGCAGGCATAGCCACTAGCCCGTGCGTCTAACCCAAAGGCATGCGCTAAAATTCTTCGTGATAGCAACTCTTGCGTCAACTCACTGCTGCTGTTCGAAGTCGAGGTCAGAACGCTGAAGTCCTCCGCGACGATTATGGTATAAATAACACCTGAAGATCCTGCCTTTGCGTGAGGTTCCGGGACTAGCCCTTCGGTATCTATTAATATCACACTAAGGCCAAGGAAGTACCTCGCAGAGAATGCCAACATAATCGAGACTCTCTATAAGAAATTTAATTACTATCTTTCCTATCTCGGGTTATTAATACTAAGTTCTATTAGAAGAAGTTATCTCCGCAAATCTTAATAGCTCTGAGATAGGTATTAAGCTAGATAAGATAAAGTCGAAAGCGATAGTTATAGTAAATAGAGATAGTGACTTATGCACTAGCTAGGGCCTCTGGCCACTGCATAGTGATTTTACCTGCTTAAGTGCAATAGACCTTCTAACTCCGCGCCTCCTAATAATATATAGCCTTTGGTTATATAATCGTAACTCTCCTAACTATAGCTATACTTATATATACCCCACTAGATAGCCTCACGATCTTTAACTTTATATTAATAATAACGTAGTTTTTAATTATTTAATAGACTATAAAACTATTAACTTTTCCTCTTATATACTACCCGCGTTGCTAATACTACCTCTATTACCGCTTTATCCGCTAGTTATTACTATCTTCACTATACTATTATTAGTAACGCTCTCTCTATATTAAAGCAGTAAGCGCAAGCCATACTTACTAATATTTAAGCCCTAATAGGCCTAGGCTACCTAGGCTACCTCTACCTTAGTAATATAGAGGACCTGCTTGAAGAAGGGCTACTCTATAGAGTATATAATAACCTACTAAACTTCTACTACTAAGTTTACTTATTTAGCTCTAATATTATTATACCTTATAAAATCCCCTATAGGAGTATTAAGGTAGGCCCTCTTAAGGGCTATATTAATAATACGCTCTCTATATATAGTAGAGTAGTTAATAAAGGAGTAGGTTTTATTAATTATATTAAGGCTAAATTCTCTAGTAATTCCCTTTATATTATTTATACTAAAGGGTATACCTCGCTTAAGCTTAGTATATTTATATATAAGGTTTAGTATTAATATAATTAAGGAATAAGGATAAGGAAGAGGGAGATATATAAGGCCTTGCTTATAGTAAAGCTTCTTAAACTTCTAGCTATAAGAACCTCTTAGGAAAGACCTCTTTAGTTAAGGAGTTACTTCTTATATAGTAGCATTTACCTTTAGTACCTTACTAGAAGGTTAACCTTTTAGGTTAAGGAGTTATCTTATATAGTAGCTTTTATAGTACCTTACTAGAAGGTTTAGCGAGGGTATTGCTATAAGAGCCTTAGTAGCCTATTTAGCTCTAATATAATTAGCTCTAATATAGCGCGTATCTAACTTAATATAGTAATATTTAGAGGGTTTACTTATAAGTAGTAGGAATATATAGGGTTCCTATATTATTTTCCTTAACTAGTAGAGGGTATAGGTTAAAATACCCGCATAGTATTTCCCGAATTATGCTTGCGAACTAGGTGAATTTATTATAGTCTTTTTGCGAAGGGGCTGCGGTATAATTCCGAACTCAATAGGGTTCCTATAGTATTTTCTTTAACTATTAGAGGGTATAGGTTAAAATACCTATATAGTATTTCCTAAATTATACCTACGAACTAGGTGAATTTGTTATAGTCTTTTTGCGAAGGGGCTGCGGCGTAATTCCGAACTCAATGCACTAGCTAGTAGCCTCCTATATATATAGTTATAGGATATTAGAAGATAAGTATTAAGTTAGTCGGCATTCTTTACTTCTAGCGGCTAAGCTATTTATACTAGACTCTAGAGAGACCTTTCTAATATTAATATTAATATCTCTATAGCCTCGAAATCTACTTATCTTATGGCTTCCGTTAGGAAGGTTAATCTTTACCTTTTAAGAAGCTAGGCCTACCTAAGAAAACAAAACTCTCTTATTATTATTAAACCCCTACGTATTAAAAGCTTAAATCTAATTACTCTTTTAAAGAATTAAGCTAATTTATCCTAAATCTAGATAAATATAAGTCTATATAGCTTAGTTTAGTTTATATTATACTTATTAGCTCTTATTAGCTCTTATTAGCTCTTATTAGCTCTTATTAGCTCTTATTAGCTCTTTATTAATAAGCCCTATATATATAATAAGGCTCTAGCTAGTAGTTTGTAGAGATAAGTACTTATTAGTATATTTACGCCTTAATTAAGGTTAGATAGAGTTAGCTATAACTAGACTTAGGAAAAAAAACTTTAAAATATAATATAAAGTAGTTATCAAAATTTACCTTTAGTAATATAGTTATTAAGAACTACTTTTAATCTTTAAAGATCTCCTTACTTATCTTCTTTATAAGATACTAATAGATTTTAAATAATATATAAGGTATAAAAATAAATAGCTACTTCTTAGTATAGCTTATAATATACTTACCTTCTATTCTTTACTATCTCTCTTAATATATATAGCTCTAATAAGAGTAGGAAGTATATAAAATACTATATATTAAGAAGAGAGTATTATATAAAGAGTATATTATATTATTTACTTATTTAATAATTATCCTTATTATAAATCCTAATAAGAAGGTCTATTTCTTTAAGTATATAATAAGTACTTACTAGTATATTTATACCCTCATTAAGATTAAATAGAGTTAGCTATGACTAAATTTAGTAAATAAAACCTTAGAATATAGCGCGAGGCCCTTATTATTAAGGACTACTTTTAAGCTTTCTAGGACCTACTTACTTATCTTTTTTATAAAATACTTATAGATTTTAAGTAATATATAAGCTAGCCCTTATTATTAAATTAGAGCTTAAAGTTATTATAAGAGTATGGCTTTAGGCCTAAACTAGGAAAGGCTAGAATACTAAAACGTAGGTATGCGTAGTTATATTAGACTATTGCTTAACCTTCTAAGTCTCTAGCTTATAGAGTTTTCTTAAGGGGGTGTATATTTACTACTAATTCGCTAATATTTTGCTAATAGCGTTAGCTCTATATCCTATACCTACTATTATTCCTTATAATTACCCCCCCCCTCTAAAGCCTTAGTCCTTAAGGCATACTAGTAGGGTAATATAGCTCTACGTCGTCGCGGATATTATTACTAACTATAGGGCGGCCTTTTTATACCTTTATTACGTTATTTGCTCTCGCTCTCCGCGCTAGATCTAGGTAGTTATAGCGAATAATATATTTTCGTTTTCCTAGCGCGTCGTAGGTATTCTTAAATTTTAATTATTACTATTATTTTTTAATTAGTTGCTAATAGTTATATAACTATTTAGCGGTATATAACTAGTAATTATTTTACCTTATTACCTAGTAACTTGAAATATAAAAGGGCGTCCTCTTTTTAAGGTCTCTAACCTAGTTAGAATTTCTCTTTATAATCTTTTTTAGTCTAGCTACCTCTCCTATTTTAGCGCCTATTTTATAAGCCTTTGCTATAATTATTAAGTTATTTCCCTTCTCTCCTCTAACCTCGCTTATATCCCTCTCTAGCGTCTTACTAATAGCTCTCTATAATATCTTATATTATACGTATAAGCATAGTTCTTATAAAATACCTCTATAATCCTAAGATCTTTTCTAGCGATCTTACTAGTAATACTAATAGTAGCTATCCTTACCTTAGCTATTTTTATAAAATATATTAGGATATTATCTACTTTTACTATATATATAGCGAGTATACGTAGAAGTGCGTCTATTATAACTTTAATAAGAAGAAATACGCTATTATAAGTCTCTACTAATTTACTAATAGGTTACTATATATTAACATTTTCTAGGTCCCTTAGGAGCTTTAGGGTATAGCCTAGATAACTTAGAATATATTCTACTAGATCTAGATCTAGTAGTATAATAGTATCCTAACCCCTCTTTATTATTACTATATTCTAGCTACGCTTAGTAATTATTTAGTAGTATAGAAGTATATTACTAAGCTTATCTACGATCCTACTACTAGTAGTAATAGCTATAATATAGAGTAGCTTTAGCTCTAAGAGCTCGCTTCTATTTATAAGTACCTCGCGCTCGATATTCTAGTTTATATAGGCTATTACTTGCTATTCCCTTGCTAATTATATCCTACTAACTACTAGGTTTTAGGTTAGTACCCTTTATAATAGCGTTAATATTCTTTAGCGCCTAAATGCCGCCTAGCTAGCGTATATTTATAATAATAATCCTATTAACTACCTCTATAATAAGATTAACTACTTACTTAATAACCCTTTAATAAAGCTAGTCCCTATACGCGCTTATAAGCGCGATATCGCTATTTTCCCTAGGTTCTATAAGGAGCTCTAGGAAAATCTTACTAAGTATATTACTAATAATATCCCCTCCTGCTTTATTACTATTACTAGTACTCGCCCTATCTCCTATACCTCCTACCTTAGTACCCTTATTAAATATAGCTAAAGTAGTAGCGAAGAGTTAGTAAAGAAGACTAAGAGAGCTAAGGTTACTATTACTATCTCTAATAGTAATAGTTCTAGCGGCGAGTCGGGTAGTAGCGCTAGTAGCAAGTCGGGTAGTAGTTAGCCTATAGGTAGTAATAGTAGCGATACTAATAGTACTAGTTTAGTAACTAGTTACTATAGTAATTATAGTAGTGCTGCTCGTAGTTATAGTAGTTATAGTAGTCGCCCCTATAGCTATCCTAAGAAGTTAATAACTAATTAGATAGTTAGCTCTTTTTCCCTTTTTATAGGATAATACCCCTTTTTACTATAGCCTTAGTAATAATTTGCTATTTAATTTAATTAATATTTTACTTCTAACTTAGTTTTATTTTATAGTCTTATAGTCTGCGATTACTATCCTATTATAATAGTTTTAGTAACTAATCGTCCTACTTCTTATAAGCCCTCCTATATTATCTATTAAACTTGCGAATAGCCTCTTATGCATTCGCTAAGTTCTCTATAGGTTCCTATATATTATATTCTATAGGCTATTCTACTTACTTAACTAAGTATTATATATTATTACTAACGCCTTACTATATAATAATCTCTTTAACCTCCTATTCCTCTAGCTCGTCCTTAAGCTCTAGGTATATAAGCAAGCTTTTACTACTTACTTAGTAATTATCCTATAATTCTAGTAAGATAACTAAGAATATATTATATATCCTTTAGTACTATAGTAATAAATAAACTCTATAAGCTTACGTGCTAATTAGTTCTATAATAGCTACCTATATAAACCTAGGCGCTAGTTTTTTATTCTTAAACTAGAAGTTCTTTATTAATAGCCTAACGACTTATCCCTAATAGTAGGTCTATTCCTTATACCTCGCGTTATAATACTTAGCTTATACCTTAGTAGCCTTCTACTATTATTCCTAGGCTCTCTTATAAAGCTTTAAGATATATTTAATTCGCTCCCTTACGCCCTATACTATAACCCTATTTATAGGGGTTATATATTCTATATAACGTGGGTAGTAGCTATATAGGGCCTCTATTAGTAAATAGCTAGTAGTGCTATAGCGATTATTATTATATGCGAACTTAGCCTCAGGTAGCTAGATAGCTTATTCTTATAGCGAGTTACTAGTATATACTTATAAGTACTTTTCTAATATCTAGTATATCCTTTTAAACTACTTATTAGTCTAGGGGTAATATATAGTAGAGAGGCGGCGCTTAATAGCCCTCTCTCTCGTGAATTCCTCCTAAAATTAGCTAGTAAGGAGCTTATCTTAGTTACTAATAATACCCTCTAGGGTACTAAAATAGTACTTAACCTATTTATAAATAATCTATACTAGCTTAGTAGCTATTAGCTACTTTATTATTAGGATAAATATAGCAAACTTAGTTATCTAGTATATAATAATAAGAACTATATTATACTCCCTGCCTTTATACTAACGGCTTAGTAGTAATCTAGTAATAAAGTCTATACTAATTTCCTGAAATAGGTACGCTAGTAGGGGTAGCGGGTATAACTTTCTATAGGGCTTATGCCTTAGAACCCGGATCCCTTAGTATATATAGCACCCTATAATATAATTATATATATCTATAGCTAAGTTTAGCTAGTAGAACTTCCTCGAGATTAACTTAGT
>JAVHLU010002660.1:0-16502 GCA_036785755.1 Colletotrichum ledebouriae
AAAGTATTATTAAAGAGATATTATATAGGTATATAACTATATATAATATAGTTATTTATTAAGGTTTGTATAAACCTTATAGGATTATTATAGAACTTTTAAGATATACCTTCGGTATTCTTACAAAGTTAATTTATAAAGCTTATATTTAGAAGCTTATAATATACCTAGGTTAGAATAAGATTATTAAACTCCTAAAGGGATGCTACTACTAGCCCTATCTAACTACTAATATTAAGTAGTATATTTATGACTATTATACCTATTACTAAGTATAGAAGCTAAGAGATAAGCCTCTAGGCGAGTTAAGACCCCTATTAATATTAGACTACTCTTAGGAATATGTTATAATAGATTTTATATTATACCTACCTAACTACTATAGGTATAATAACGTATTTATTATAATATACTGCCTCTTAAAGAAGATAGTCTCCCTCCCCTACTATAAGACTATTATAGCGGAGGACCTTAACTAGCTATACTATACTTATATCTTCTAGTATATAGGTTTCCTTATTATAATTATATTTAATAGGGGCCCTTAGTTTACTTCTAACTTCTAGAATAAGCTCTATAAGATATATAATATAACTATATAATTAAGTATAGTAAGTTATACTAAAACTAATAGGTAAATAGAAATTCTTAACTAGTACCTAACTTAACGCTTATACCTATAGATAAACTAATTCTAGGATAACTAGAGCAAAATACTCCTTACTATAGACTTCGCCTAAGTAGTATTACTAAATAAAACTATAGGGCTTATACTATTTAAAATTAAGCGAGGATACTTATTATAAATAAGTTTTAACTAGGACTAATATATATAGAAGCTCTTAATAACTAAGGAAAAGATTAACTAGGGTAACGCCTAGTAATTAGTATAAAACCTCTATAATATTTAAGATATTATAAAAGGGGATATAGCTATAGCCTAGTAATATTATACCTATACTATAAATTATTACTATTAACCTAATAACTTAGCTATAAGTAACTCTATCTATATATTAATAGAGGGATAGCGCTAAGAAAACTCTTTAAAGCTATTAATACTATAAGATAGCTTATAGCTAATTAAAGCTATAAGGCCTAGGGGGATATAGATACTAGACCTACTAAAGGAATATAACTATTACTCTATATTCTACCTAAGTAAGCTCTAGAAAGCTACTAGTAATCCTCTTCTAAGCTAGTTTAAAACCCTATTACCCCCTATTAAGTTTAATTATAAGCTAGAATATAAGGTTATATATATAACTACTAGCTAGTTATACTAAAAATAGTTATAATATTGCGCTAACTAGAAGGGTTATAACTATAATCCTACTTAGTATAATACTAAGAGTTTTAAGCACGCCCCCGCAGCGCTATAAGACTTTTATACTACTAACCTAATAGTAGTAGGACTATTAAAATACTTTTTAGCTTAGCTCTTAGCTACTACGCGAGATAAGGACCCGCTACTATAGATAATAATAACGCCCTAGCGTAAGTATAAATAAGGAGGATACTATTAGAGGAATACTTATATAGTAATAGATTAGTTACTATAGATAGTAACGCTAGTAAAGGGGGGGATAATATTATAGCGCTAGGTTAGACCTCCCTAAATTTCAGGTTATATAACTTGCAGGTTATATAACTTATAGGTTATGTAATTACTAAGCGACTTTTTAGCTTTCTAGGGCTACGCTAGCTTATAATTAGACTTTCTCCTTCTTTAACGCAGAATCCACTTAATATAGCGCAATTAAAGTGTGTTAACCTTTACCTATTCGCTATTCGTAACACTAAGCAATAGGAGTTAATATAGTACTAGTTATAATAATATTAGTTGAGTTCGGAATTACGCCGCAGCCCCTTCGCAAAAAGACTATAATAAATTTACCTAATTCGCAAGTATAATTCGGGAAATACTATATAGGTATTTTAACCTATACTCTCTACTAGTTAAGGAAAATAATATAGGAACCCTATACGTTCCTACTACTTATAATCAAACCCTCTAAATATTATAAAGTTAGATACGCGCTATATTAGGGCTAATTATATTAGAGCTAAATAGGCTACTAAGGCTCTCGTAGTAATACCCTCGCTAAACCTTCTAGTAAGGTGCTACAAAAGCTACTATATAAGATAACTCCTTAACTTAAAAGGTCGACTTTTTAGTAAGGTACTAAAAGTAAAAGCTACTATATAAGATAACTCTTTAACTTAAAAGGTCGACCTTCTAGTAAGGTATTATAAATACTAATATATAAGAAGTAACTTCTTAACTAAAGAGGTCTTTCTTAAGAGGTTCTTATAGCTAGAAGTATAAGAAGCTTTACTACTATAAGCAGGGCCTTATACCTCTCCCTCTCCCTTATCCTTATCCCTTGACTATATTAGTACTAGATCTTATATATAAATACGCTAAGCCTAAGCGAGGTATGCTCTTTAGTATAAATAATATAGAGGGGGTTATTAGAGAGTTTAGCTTTAATATAATTAATAAAACCTACTCCTTTAGTAACTACTCTGCTATATATAAAGAGTATATTATTAATATAGCCCTTAAGAGGGCTTACTTTAATACCCCCATAGGGAACTCTATAAGGTATAATAATATTAGAGCTAAGTAAGTAAACTTAGTAGTAGAAGTTTAGTAAGTTATTATATACCCTATATAGTAGCCCTTCTTTAAGTAGGTCCTCTATATTACTAAGGTAGAGGTAGCCTAGGCAGCCTAGGCTTATTAGGGGAATATTACTAAGTATAGCTTATGCTAAATAGAGAGAGCGTTACTAATAACGGTATAGTAAAGATAGTAACGACTTCTAGTAGATAAAGCGGTAATAGAGGTAGTATTAGTAGCGCGGGTAGTGCGCAAGAGGAAAAGTTAATACTTTCGTAGTTTAAATAATTAAAGACCACGTTATTATTAATATAAAATTAAAGATCGTGAGGCTATCTAGTATAATAGGTATATATAAGTATAGCTATAGTTAGGAAAGGTAGTTAGTAAGATCACGTAACTAAAGGCTATATATTATTAGGAGGCGCGGAGTTAGAAGGTCTGTTGCACTTAAGCAGGTAAAATCACTATGCAGTGGCTAGAGGCCTAATAATATTAGTTAATAGTTAAGGTTTAATATATTTAGTAATATTAGTAGCTTAGTTAAGTTAGCTAGTATTAAGGGATTATTTAGGCTAATTAGCGTTAATAAGTTTATTAGCTTAATTATATTTAGTAGCAATAGGTTTATTATCTCCGCTTAAGGCCTCTCTAGAATTAATAGAAATAGGTATACTAGTAATATTAGTAATATAACTCAAGGGAGTTCTATGCAATATTATAGAAGGATAGCTACTTAAGGTTTAAGATAGCGTTAGGAAATTAGTAATAAAACTTAATTTAGTTTATAAATAGTAGTTAGATAACTAAATAAGTATTAATACCTAGGTAGATAATAAATAGGGTATTAGAAATATTATAACTAGTTCTATAATATTAGGTCTCTTAGTTAAGAGTGCGCTTAAAGATTTCTTAGTTATAAACGTAGTATCTACTCTTACTATAAGGGATCTTAATATTAGGTAGGTAGTAATAAATATAGTTAAGAGTAATACTTAGCGTCTTTATATTTAGAGCGTTATCTATTTATAGTAAAGTAATATCTAGGTATATATAATATAAGTTACTCTAATAGCGCTAAGCGTATAATAACGTGGAGCGTTAGTAAGGTTTCTTAATATCTAGATAAGGATAATAGAAGGATAATAGTAATAAAGGGAGATATATAAGTATAATAATAGTATAATAATAGGGTTAAAGGTATTAACGCTCTTCTGCGAAATATATATGGGAAAAATATACTTAATATTAAGCGGGCGAAGGTAGTAGTAATAACTAGTAGGGTTACCTAGTAATATAAATTTGTTTTATATATATATACTTAAGTGCTAATTTTTCTTATTAGTTAAATAAGAGTAGGGATTAACCTTCTAGCGAGGAGGGTAGTTATATTTATAAAGGTTCTTATAGTGCTAAGGGTAGAAGGAGTTCGAGAGGGAAGGTATAATAGGTATAGTTATCTTTACTAATAGGATAGATATAAATATTACTATTATTAGAGTGAAGTTCTTAGACGCGCTAAGCGCGCTAAATATCTTTATTTTATAATAAGGCTTTAGTTATAATACTCTTTATAGCCTACCTATTTATTTAAGGCGCTTTAAGTAGTACGTTCCTTATTTATAATATATATTATATTATTCTACTAGGTTCTTATAACGCCTTCCTCTTAAGCGCCTTAGTAGTCTTTTACTAGGCTCTAATACAAGTTTAACGCCTTATTAAATAGGTCTTTAAGCTTATACTTATTTATAAAGCTATTCTATCTCTTATTCCTTATTTTTAAATATAGTAATAAATTTATCTATATTTATAGTATCTTTATCTATTTAAATAATATATATTAGTAAGTAATCTTTCTATTTAACTAGATATTATACCTTTCCTTATACGAGGGTTTGCTTCTTAAGAATACTTTTAATCTTAAAATACTTATATACTTTAAGCTAATAAATATTATTATCTTCCTTAATATTAACTAGGCCTTAGTAGTTATCTTAATAATTAAATAGGTTATTACTAGGGGCTAGTACTAGTATAAGTTAGATAATAGATATAACTAGGTAAATATTTATATTAAGTAGAATATCAAGGTAGTATACTAACTTACTAATACGTTTAAGGACCTTAAATAGAATATACTAGTAGCTATACTTTAGGTTTAGCTATCCTAGTATATAATATCCTAATCCTATCTTAAGGTATACCTAGTTACCTAGCTTAAAGGTAATAAAACGATAGTTTTTATTATACTATTCCTTTATATATAGCTAAGCTACTATAATTAAAATTTTTACTTCCTCCTAGAAGATTTCGTAGTTTATTTTAGGATTACTATTACCTAAGATATTTAACGCGTTATTAGTTTTCCTATTATATAGGATTTAGTTTAGTAAATAACTAATAGCTTATAAATAGGCGTTATTAAGGTTATATTAAAGGCTTAGTAGTAATATTACTTAGTTATTATTAATAAGGTTAAGAAAGTAACGAATAGCTAGTTTAATAGTTTAGTTTTTACGTTCTAAAATACTATTAGTTTATAAATAATATACTATTAAGAATCTTAATTTAGTATATAATTCGGCCTATAGTGCGGTTTAAAACTTTAATAGGAACTTCTAGTTACGATTAGATATAATATCTTTTAGTATTCCCTAGTTACTATATTAGAGGTTATAAAGAAGGAGGCGTCCCTAGATCTTAGTAATATATATTAAGTAACTTAGGATAAGAAGTACTGCTTTAGAGAACTTATTACTTATAGTAAGTATTATATTAAGAAGTAGGAAGTTCTCTACTTTATAGTCTAAATACTATAAAGGTATTTTAAGAAGTCTAATAATAAAATCTATAGTAATTATATAAAAGGGAATAGCTAGTATTAATATTAGCTATATCGCGCTAAGTAGTAGTTAATATTCTATATTTATTATTTTATATTATAAGTAATTAGCTACGTAGTTATTAACTTATTATTTAAGACGTAATATATAAAAGTATTTATTAATAGCTCTCTGCGTTCATTCCTTACTAAAGTAATAGTAGTTATTATAAGCTTCTTTAATAAGAGGTATTACTAACTCTTTTAGAATATAAAGCTTTTATTTATTAGTATAAGGGTTAACGTAGTAAAGGAGACTATTATATATAATAAAGTTAAGATCTATATTATCTACCTTTTTATAGAGTATTTTATATACTCTGCTCTAGGACTTAGAGTTAGTATATAATTAGATAAGCTTAGCCTTAAAGTTATTATTAAGAGATACCTCTATTATAAAGTTAATACCTATTAGTATATTATCCTATATCTTATTAAGTTCCCTAACGTCTTTAATAGGGATTTCTATTATAAATAGGTATAATAACGCGTCTACTATAATATTTAACGTTCTAGGGATATAGTAATATACTAGGGAGAACTAGCTAAGATATTCTAATAATAATATAAGTTATAAGTTAGACCTCGTCTTATCCTCTAACTATAGCGATATTTATTTAATCTTATTATACGTTATTAAATAGTTAATAAGTACTATTATAGGGTCTTGTCTTAATAAACGTAGTATTAGCTAATACCTCTTTACTACTTATACTAGGTAAGTAACTTTAAGTTTAGTAAGCTAATACTTCTATTTAGCTTAGTTAAGGGCCTTACTAATATAAGTAATTAGATATATATTAGTATACTTAATAGGGTTATAAGATTTCTATTCGATATTATTAGCTAGCTAGAAGATTAGTATAGAGTATTTATATTCCTTTAATAAGTTAAGCTATATAGATAACTACTTATTAGGGTTATAGTAGAATAAGGCGTTATCTACTATTAAAATATCCTTTATATTATTAAAGCTAGCTACGTCTTCTAATATAGGTTTAAAACTTATCTTTTAATAGAAGAGCTTTCTTATAGCGCCTTTATCCTTCCCTTAAGCTTAGGCTTAGGTAAGTAATATAGTTTTATATTATTAGAGCAGTTAAATATAATAACTATAGTATAGTATTATATATTATAGAAAACTAATTACGCCTATCTAGTATTTAAGCTAGTAGAGGTTATAGGAGTACTTAATCTTCTTAATAGTATTAATATAGTCTTAAGTATTTAATAGTCTAAAGGCGTTAATAATAAAGCTAAGTAGCTTAATAAAAAGATATCTAATAAATAACTTCTTTACTAAAAGCGAGAGTCTAATATCTATAAAGAGTTTAAGAATCGCGTTAAGGTGCTTAAGGTAAGTATTAAGATCTTTTGAGGCGATAACGATATTATTAATAAACGCGTAAGTATATTCCTTATATAGTTATAAGAGTCTATTTATAACGCGTTAAGTATAAGCAGGTAAATTATAGAATCCTATAAGTACTACCTTTAAGCCTTCTTATCCCTAGTAGCTAACTATAGTAAATCGATCTTAATATTCCTTCTTAATAAGAAATTAATAAAAGAAGGATTGAGTATTAATTATAATAATCTATAGCTTACTATAAAGGCGTTTAATAATATCTTATTATAATAGTATAGGGTATATATTAGGGATTATAGCTTTATTAAGAGCATATAGGTCTATAACTATCTAACCTTTATACTTACTATCTATAATTCGCTATATAGCGAATATAAGGGCTTTAAATAATATAAGTCTAGAGTTACCCTATTCTATATAGTTTTAAGTATAGAGCTTATCTAAAGTTTTATTAATAAGTTTCTTATCTTCTTTACTAATAGGATAAGGTTATTATCTAATACTTATATTCTACTATCTTTTAATAAGTTTAACCTTAAAGTATTAATCTTTTAAAAGGTTAATTAGTCCTTAGTCCTTCTAAATAGCGGAGTAACGCGAGATAACCTCCTTAAGGTATTAAATAGCTTTAGCGTCTTAGTTATAGATATATATACCTTCCTTAGTAATAACTACTAGTAAGTCTTTAAGCTTAGTTATACCTATCTTATTATTTAGGTTAATATCCCCCTTATAGATATCTCTATAATTCGGTATTATATTATCTTTTATTACGCTTTAGTTAGCTAGCGCTTCTATACTAGTTAGGTGGGAGATCTCTATTTATTTATTAACTAATAGTTCTAGTAGCTAAACGAGTATTAAAAGCTTATAATCTAAAAGGCTAAAAGCAGCGTAATATATTAGATCCTTACTTAATAATATTAAAAAAGCTATTTATAGTTAATCGCAAGTCTTTAGCTCTAGGTATCTATTAGACTTAAAAGGCACTAGGGTTCTAAGCTTAGTACCTCGTTTAATCTTTAATAGGTAAGGAGTATTATTAATAATAAGAATAAATAGTAAATTACATATATATATATATATATACCCTTCGTGCTTTAGGCTAAATAAAAGAGACTCTATTTTACTAAAAGTATATTAATTTAAATAGTAGAGCGATCGTATAGCGCGATAGTTATATTTCTTATAATATATATATTTCTTATAATATATATATTTCTTATAATATATATATTTCTTATAATATATATATTATAAACTTTTAAAAGGACTTTTAAATAAATCTAAGAGGGAATTTAAATATTATTATAAGATACGATTTAGACGTATAATTCTAAGTTTAGGATATTAAGCCTATTAGGTATATTAAAGTCTTACCCTATAAGTAGACTAGTATCTAAATATAAGATAAGCTATACGCTTATATAGAGCTTAGCGGTTATTATATAGCTATTAGGTTATTATCCTTATATAAGAATTGCAAAGGTTACCTAGGTAATAGTCTTAAGGCTTCCTACGCCTTAGAGCTTAAATACCTTAGGTTCTCTTAAGAGGGTATAGAATTATTATAAGCAGGCTTTATTTATAACTAAGCAGTCTGCGCTAGTATTAATATAGACTATAATTAGTAGTCTATTATAATAGCCTCGGATAATAATCTTAGTATATATATAGTAGCATAAACGTATAACTATATATTATTATAGCTTAATAGAACTAATAAGTATTATATTTAGCTAAGGGGATAAAAGAGTCTAGTGCGAGAAGATACCCTCAAAATTAATATATAGCTTAGTATTATAAAGGTAGGTTTTATAAGAGTAGATTCTAGGATCCTTAAGGAGCGAATTTTAGAATAAGTTAATATTAAAAATAGGGTACTTATCCTTATATCTAGGGATATAACCTAGAGGGTATTTATAATAATAAGTAAGTTAAGTAACTAGGTTAATATACTTAGGATCGTCTTCCTATTGCTCTTAGTTATCCTTATTATTAATACTAATAACTAAGTCTTCTTTATACGAATCTAAATCCTTGCTAGCCTTAATATACTAGATATAGTTAAAGTCGCCCTTATCTAACGAAGTATATACTTCCTCTTCTGCTTGCTTGCGACTAGTCCCCTTTATTATATATACTAAAGGGTAACTAGGCGGTTAGGGACACTAGATATATTAACTAGGCTATTTATATTAAAATTCAGGCCTTTGTTATTAGTTAAACCGGATTTCCTTATAAGTAAAGCTTAATAAGGGTTTAGTAGTAATATTAGCAGCTTGCTTTATAGGTCTTAATAGTAATATACTAGATATAGTCTCCTTTAGGTTTATATAATATAAGTAATAAGTAGTAGTAGTGCGGCCTACCTTTAAGGTCTCTTTGAGTAATAATTATATTACTATAGTTCCTATACGGGTTATCTTAATAGATAGTTAAACTAATACTCGCTAGGATCCTTTAGTAACTATTTAGTACTAGCTAGGGACTATTTTTTATAAGCTTATGATAAACTTATTATAGTTCGTATTACTAGTTAGCTAAGGAATACTAATAACTAGTTCTATATCTATCTTATTATAAGTAATAGTTAATACCTTAGATTTGCTCTCTTTAGTATCCTTATATAGTTAAGTAACCTTAGTTATTTAGTATTAAATATTATATTAATTATATATATCGCATAGAGTATACCTCTCCTTAGTTAAATATACTTTAGTAATTTTATATAGTAAACGAAAATATTTAAGTAATAACTCTTTCTAATAGTCTAATCTATAGTTAGGGTCCTTAAGTTCCGCTTTCTTATTAAGTATTAGATTAGTATAGTACTAGTCCGAGGCATACCTTAATAAGGTTTAATATAGGTTAAGGGTAGCTATAGCTAGGTTCCCATTATCTAACTTAATATAGCTATTAATAGTATTAATAAAATAATATATATTTTAATAGATAGTCTTTAAACTACTATTAATATATATATTATTAACTTTATTATTATATAGAGGCGGATTAAATAACCTAATTATGTTAGTCTTAAATCGAGGAGTGCTACGCCTAGGTTCTATAACTAATATACTAGCTATTACTTATACTACCCCTTCTTTATCTATAGAGAGAAGGAATATAAGAAAGTTATAGCTAACTAAGAACCTATTAGAGTTAGATAATAGTTTAATAATATCTCTTAGCCTAGCTAGTAATTAAGGGTATTAATTACCTTAGCTATTATTATTACTATAGCTAGGGCTACCTCCTCTACTATTTTAGCCCTTAGGGTTATTATTATTACCTCTATTACTAGGATCTCTAGGTAGTATAGATAGTAATAATAGTAGAGGAGTATCCTCTATATATTTAATATCCTAATTATATCCTTTACTTTTCTTAAGGTTTAATAGGCTAGCTTCTAGTTCCTAGGCGCCTATATTATTATATTACTTACCCTAGCTATAGGTATTAGGGTAACTTTATAAGTTACTTAGCTTAAATATAAGAGAGCTACTTATTCCTTTTCCTTAGGTTAGAAATAAAATACTTAATATATTCCTACTTTCTTTAAATAATATATAGAAAGTATTTAAGCTTAGCTCTAGTATTAATATAGTAATTATATCCTTTAATATAGGTTTAAGAGGTAGGAGTTATAAACTATTTATAAAACTTCGTTTAAACTTATAATATTCCTCTAGAGTTAATAGGAGTATTAAGAAAGCTTCGGGGATTATTACTATATTAAGTTTAGATATAAGTTTTAAGATATCTAACTTATTTATAGCTTTATCCCTTAGGGTTTTATAGCCCCCTCTCTCTTTATCCTCTTTAAAGGGGAGCGTTAGGTCTAGAGTCTAGCCCTATTTATTTCCTATTTTAATATATTAATTATAATAAGGGAGATTAAAGTAATATTACTACCTAATAGTATTAGTAAATAGTTATAAGTTAGTTATTTATACCTATAGGACCTTACTTTAAATATATTAAGTAGTCTTATATACTTCCCTATATAATACTAACTTTTAAATATATCTATAGTAGTTTACTAAATATTATTTAAAGTTCTTATAAGTAATAGCTATAATACTTACCTTTATAGCTAACCTAAGAAGGGTATACTTAGTCTAGATAAGGAGTATATAGAACTTATTAGGGTATTATTTAAGTATTATTACGAAGTTTATAATAGTTAAATAGTTAATAAGCTCTAGAAGGTTACACTCGAGACCTTCTTTAACCTTATAATTAGAAAGCAGCTTATAGGGTATTATTATTAAAGAGGTATATTATCTCCTTAGGATATTCCTTAGATAAGGAAATCTTCGAGGTTTAATATCTCATAGGGATATCTCCTAGTTAAGGGAAATAGTAAAGGGTTAATATATCTTATTAACGTTTCCTAGTTAAGGGAAAGGGGGAGTTTAGAGGCTAATAATAATATATAATACCTATAGGTATTAACTACTAAGATATTACTTTATATAAACTTAACGGGGTTAGCTATTTATATAGTTAAGTGCCTTCCTTAATTATAAGGGATATCCTTAGTTACAAGGGGATATAGCTAATTATTAAGGTCGTGCTACTAATTAATATAGTCTATATAGTAAGTAAAAAAAAATAAGTGAAAATTCTATAAATTTAGAAGGTTTTCTCCTTAAAGGTGATAAACCCTTTTATGAGGGTTAACGCGTTTAGGTATATTTAACGCGTTGAACGCGTTAGACGCCCTTAAGCGGGATAACCGCGCTAAGCGCGTTCGGTATCACTTAGTTATAAATCCTACCCTTATAAAGTAAGGGGTAAGATATTCTAAATCGTAGCTATAAAGTAGCTAATTATTAAGCTTATTAAGCTGGATTACGGTTAGATTACTATATAGTCCGTGCGTAGTTTCTATATATTTATAGCTATAAGGCTAAAGATTATAAATATATATATATATATATATAAGGTTATTAATATTATTTGAATTTATATAGATTTTCAAAGTATTTATTCTATAAAGGAAATACCTTTATAGTTGTTATTTTATTAAGTTTGGAATTACGCTATAGCCCCTTTATAAAAAGACTATAATAAATTCACCTAGTTTATAAGTATAGTTTAAGAAATACTATATAGGTATTTTAACCTATACCCTCTACTAGTTAAGGAAAATAATATAGGAACCCTATATATTCCTATTACTTATAAGTAAACCCTTATATAAAGTCGGATATATGCTATACTAGGGCTAATTATATTAAAGCTAAATAGGCTACTAAGGCTCTTATAGTAACGCACTCGCTAAACCTTCTAATAAAGTATTATAAAGGCTACTATATAAAATAACTCCTTAACCTAAAAGGTTAACCTTCTAGTAAGGTACTAAAGGTGCTACGAAAGCTACTATATAAGATAACTCCTTAACCTAAAAGGTTAACCTTCTAGTAAGGTATTATAAATACTACTATATAAGAGGTAGCTCCTTAACTAAAGAGGTCTTTCTTAAGAGGTTCTTATAGCTAGAAGTATAAGAAGCTCTACTACGAGCAGGGCTTTATACCTCTCCCTCTTCCTTCTTCTTATTTAACCTATATTAAATCCTTAACTATATTAGTACTAGACCCTATATCTAAATACGCTAAGCCTAAGCGAGGTATACCCTTTAGTATAAATAATATAAAGGGGATTACTAGAGAGTTTAGCCTTAATATAATTAATAAAACCCGCTCCTTTATTAACTACTCTACTATATATAGAGAATATATTATTAATATAGCCCTTAAGAGGGCTTACCTTAATACCCCTATAGGGGACTTTATAAGGTATAATAGTATTAGAGCTAAGTAAGTAAACTTAGTAGTAAAAGTTTAGTAGGTTATTATATACCCTATAGAGTAGCCTTTTTTCGAGCAGGTCCTCTATATTACTAAAGTAGAGGCAGCTTAGGTAGCCTAGGCGAACGTTAGTAAGTATAGCTTATGCTAAATAGAGAGACCGTTGCTAATAATAGCATAGCTAGCGGATAAAGCAGTAATAGAGGCGGTATTAGTAGCGCGGGTAGTGCGCGAGAGGATAAGTCGATAGTTTTATAGTTTAAATAATTAAAAACCACGTTATTATTAATATAAAGTTAAAGATCGTAAGGCTATCTAGTAGGGTATATATAAGTGTAGCTATAGTTAGGAAAGGATCACGTAACCGAAGGCTATATATTATTAGGAGGCGCGGAGTTAGAAGGTCTATTGCACTTAAGCAGGTAAAATCACTATGCAGTGGCTAGAGGCCTAGTTATTATTTTAGATTTTATAGTTATTAAAGTATTATTAAAGAGATATTATATAGGTATATAAATATATATACTACAGTTATTTATTAAGGTTTATTTAACCTTTATAAGGTTATAATAGAAATTTTAAGATATACCTTCATTATTTATATAATAATATTAGAGGAGGGGGGAGAGTTATTATTAATCTATAGGTATATATTAAAAATAAGTAGGTTAGGTATAAGGCTATTAAAGCTAGTAGTATTATTAATAGATTTAATTACTATTTATAAGGTAAGAGGGGGCTTAATATTAAAAACGAGTAGGGTAAGTATAAGGCTATTAGAGCTAGCAGTATTATTAATAAACTTAATTACTATTTAGAGGGTAAGAGGGGACTTAATATAAGGGGCTTTTTATTAAATAATAATATAGGTATAGTACAAGGGGCTATAATACCTCTCGACTTTACTAATTTAATAATAAGCCTTAAGAGGAATAACTTTAACTATGTTTATTATTAATTAAGCGTTATTTTTAAAGACTTTTATTACGAAGTTTAAGCTAATATCTATAATAATATAGGTAGGTAGTCCTTAATAAATATAAATATAACAAAGGTAGAGGGTCTCTTAAGTAGTTTTTATAGAGAGATTAGATAAAGGGTAAGTAGTATTAAAGCTAGTAGCTATATTAATAATATATAAGGTTGCTTTACCTTTAAGGTAGATAATATTATAAATAATCTTATAGTTGAATAATAATTATTATAGGGGGAGAATTTAAACCTCTAAGGGGCTCTTATATTTAATTAGTTATATTAATAAACCTTAGTTAACTACTTAATTATTACTATTTAAATAGAGTAGTTAGTAGACTAGAGGAGAGTAGCTAACTTAGTAATAGAGGGGTAACTAAATTATTAATAGAGGTATTATAATTTAATATCTATTAAATAGCTAGTTTAAGTAAAAGTTTTTTTTATCAAGAAGAAGCTAGGTATAGCCCTATTTATATATAACTAGGGCTATAATATTACTCTAAAATAAGTAATTATAGAGCTTATTAAAATAAATATTTATAGAGTTTATATTATTTAAGTAGAGAAGAAAAGGGGTATTAGATAGTATTATATAAAAAAAACTAGGGCCTCTGGCCACTGCATAGTGATTTTACCTGCTTAAGTACAACAGACCTTCTAACTCCGCGCCTCCTAACAATACATAGCCTTTAGTCACGTGATCCCTGATAACCTCCTAAGTTGCTAACTACCTTTCCTAACCATAGCCGTACTTATACGTGCCCATAGCCTCACGATCTTTAACTTCATATCGATAACAACGTGGTTTTTAATAATTTAATAGACTATAAAACTATTAACTTTTCCTCTCGCGTACTACCTGCGCTACTAATACCACCTCTATTACTGCTTTATCCGCTAGAAGTCGTTACTATCTTTATAGCTATACTATTATTAGCAACGCTCTCTCTATTTAGCGTAAGCTATACTCACTAACCCCTAAGGGGCCTAGGCCGCCTCTACCTTAATAGTACGGAGGACCTGCTCGAAGAAGGGCTACTCTATAGGGTATATAATAACCCGCCTAGCTTCTACTACTAAGTCCGCTTACTTAGCTATAATATAATAATAAGTATCCCCTCTAGGGGTATTAATAAGAGCCCTCTTAAGGGCTATATTAATAATATACTCTCTATATATAATAGAGTAATTAAAAAAGGAGTAGGTTTTATTAATTATATTAATACTAAACTCTCTAGTAAGCTCTCGCGTATTATTAATATTAAAGGGTATACCTCGCATAGGCTTAGTATTTTTATATATAAGGTCTAGTATTAATATAGTTAAGGGATAAGGAAGAGGGAGAGGTATAAGGCCCTACTCGTAGTAGAGCTTCTTATACTTCTAGCTATAAGAACCTCTTAGGAAAGACCTCTTTAGTTAAGGAGTTACCTCTTATATAATAATATTTACTTTTAATACCTTACTAGAAGGTTAACCTTTTAGGTTAAGAAGTTATCTTATATAATAGCTTTTATAGTACCTTACTAGAAGGTTTAGCGAGAGCGTTACTATAAGAGCCTTAGTAGCCTATTTAGCTCTAATATAATTAGCCCTAGTATAGCGCGCGTCTAACTTTATATAAGGGTTTACTTATAAGTAGTAGGAACGTATAGAGTTCTTATATTATTTTCCTTAACTAGTAGAGGGTATAGGTTAAAATACCTATATAGTATTTCCTAAATTATGCCTGCGAACTAGGTGAATTTGTTATAGTCTTTTTGCGAAGGGGCTGCGGCGTAATTCCGAGCTTAATATAAAAAACTATACTATTAAATATAGTTTTAGTTATAATAATACTAAATAAATCCTTATAGGGGCTACCTCTAAAGTATACTCTTACTTAGCCAATATTTACTCTATTAATTATAATTAATAAGCCAATCTATTATATAATAATAATATATTATTAGCTAGTAGTAGAGACTCTAATAGCGCTTAAATCTAGTATAATACCTCAGAAAGCTTCCTTAGAGTACTTATTATTAAATATAAATAATTAAGTAAGGGTAGAGGCTCTAAATAGGATAAGCTAGGTAAGTAGTTATTAAATTAACTCCCCTAGGTATACGTAGTAAAGTATAATATATATATATATAAACGTAATATAAAATCTAGCCTAAATTAAATAATATCTACTTTACCTAGTTTCAAGTATAAATTTCGCTTAGATCTATATATAGAGATTTAAGGATAGTTATATACGAGTTTTTGATTAGTTTTATACCCTATATAATATTATTTAATAATTAATAATTTAAAACTTATGTATAATACTAATTAAAGCTACTTAGATAAATCTATAATATTAAATTTACTTATATATTATTAATATATAATCTTATAGTAAGCCTACTCTGAATAATACCTCTAGAGCCTCTAGCTTCTTATTAGAATTATATAATTAAAGTAATTAGCCTCTCTAATAAGACTAAACCTAGTATAATCTTAAGTTAATAAGACTATAAGAATATATTAACCTAGATAATACTCAGAAAGAGGACCTTAAGGCTATTTTAAAGCCCCTTTTAATAAAACTAAAGTTTTAAAACTATCTCTAGAAAGCTAACTCCTTAATAATAAATACTTACTTTAGTAAATTAGAAGTATTATTAACTATTATATAGATACTTACTTAGGGGGACTTAGAATTAGTCTCCCCTATTAGGTCTAAGCTAGCTAAATTATCTAATAATATAATAAAGCGAGACTAGTATATATATATTATATATATAATAATATATAAGGAAGAGTTAAAAAAGATTAAAGAGTTATATAACGTTATAA
>JAVHLU010002661.1:0-16493 GCA_036785755.1 Colletotrichum ledebouriae
ACTATTAGCTAGTATATTATTTATTAGTATATATACTATACTAAACGATCCTCTAGTATATTCTTATTATAGCTATATATTCTAAATATTAATATACTATAACTTAGTTAAGATCTATTCCTTTTTATCTACTATAAGACGAATTATCTATTAGTTATTATAGTAAATCTTCTAGTTATTGCTAAGTTTAAGAGTAATATCCCTAAATAGCCTCTAAAGAGTAATAGTCTCCTTAGCTATATATTTAAGGCTTAGAAGCTCTGCTTTTATTATTAATATTATAACTATAGCTTATTAAGTAGCTTTTTATTAAATTAGTCCTCTAAAGAGCGAGATTATATACCCTTAAGATAATTTCTATATCTCTTTATTATTAATAAATAAAGTATTACTTATAAGTAGTAGTACCTATCTACCCCCTAAGTTACTAAAGTATATCGCGAGGTAATAAGTATAATATAGGTACTATATAACCTAGTTAGTAGTAATATAATAATAAGGAGTAGGATTTATTAGGAATCTTAAGAGTAAAGAATATATAAAAGCGACGTTAAGTTAGATTATAATAGTAGTATAGAGTATAGAGCCGATCTTCTCTTAGAAACTCTTTACTTCTAATAGCGTTACTATTATTTTACTCTTTAGGAGTAGTAAGTTTAGAAGGGGGGTTATTAGCGCTCTTAAGTCGAGTAAATTAAACTCCTTTATAACCTACTTAATATATTAGTTATAAGAAAAGTATATCTTTTATATAGCTCGGTTATAGATAACTCTAATTCCGAGATAATACTTAACTAGGCCTTATTCTTTTAACTTATATACTTCCTTTAGGCTAGTAATTACTTTTTATACTACTTCTTCGTGGTTCTTATAAAATAGGATAAGGAAGTTATTTATATAGAAGATAATAAGGACCCTCTTCTTAGTTAACTAGAAGAGATATAAGTCTTTACTTATAGGTATAAGGCTTAAACGCTAAAGGGTTAAGGAGAACTCCTTATACTAGAGTAATAGCGTATCCCTTAGCCTATAGAGCGTATAGCGTAGTTTAATATACTTCCTAGGCTACTTAAAGCTATCTAGTAACTTATAAATAATTAGGTCTTTATTTAGATCCTAAGAGGCATTTAGGAACGCGTTAATAATATTAAATTATTTAACTTCGAGGTCGAATTATATAGTAATTAATATTACTACCCTAAAGGTATAAGTAGCGAGGGTTGCTATATAAGTCTATTCGAGGGGCGACTTCTCTTACTAATCGCCTCGAATATAAATCCTTGCTTTATACTAGTTAAGGATATTATCCTTATTAAGTTTATAGGTAAATACCTACTTTAAAGGAATTAGTCTCTTAATTATTATCTCTTAGTTAATAACACGCTATATATCTATCTGCTATAATTTACCTATCTTAACCTTAGCTACTTCTTTAAAGTAAGTTTAGAGTGCTAATAGGAGGTTTAAAAGTTCCTTCTACGAGCAGGGTAGCTTAGTAAAGTTATTAGTAGTAAGACGTTTATAGATTATTATAGTTATATAAGCGGGTTTTATGCTATAGATAGTAGTATAACTATAGCTATAGAGCGTATAGTACCTTATATTAGCTTCTAAAAAGGCCTTCTACTAATTAGGTATAAAAGTCTTAAAGAAGCTAGATACCTGCTCCTGCTCTATATAATATTAAAGTAAAAACTAATAACTAGAGCGGGATTCGCTTTCTACTATTCCTAGTTATAAGTTACTAGGTAGTAGATTATATAGTTATTAGCTTTAATAAGTTTAGCTATAGCCCTCCTAGTTATATACCTAGTTAGACCTCTATTTAGTATTATCCCTCTCCTCTCTATCCTAGTATAGCTATACTAGTAGATTTAAGGGCTTATTATCTAAAGGTTCGTTCTTATTACTCTTACCTACTTTAGAAATATATTATAAAGCGGGGAGTAGTTTAATTATAATATAGTCCTCGATCTATTCCCCTTTAGAATTAACTTCCCTAATAGTATTATATACATAGTTTATTTCTAGTATATATATTATACCTACTACTCTATCTATTAGAGCTAAGCTTTTATCTAGCTCTAGTATAGGATTAGGGGATAATAGCTACCCCCCCTTCTAACTTACCTATCCCTTTAGAAGTTTTAGGATTCTTCTATTTAGAGACTTAGTTATAGGAATAAGGGTTAGTATAAGTAATTATTTAGTTATAAGTATTAATATAGCTTCGTTCTTATTTATAATACCTAGGATCTAAAGTTTAAAATCGACTTATAATATAAGCTCTCTAATCTCTTTTACTATCTCGTAGATAATATCTTCTAGGATAGCTTCTTTTATCTTATCCTTTATATAGAAAGTCCGTTTATTAAACGTTATATTCTATATAATAATAACTATTTATAACGCGGGGATCTAGACCCTATATAAGTTATAGGCGTTTAGAACGTATCCTACTAGGTATTTAATATATCCCCGTAGTACTACCTTAAAGTCTCTCTTATTAATTCCTCTCTCTTATTCCCTCTTAAGGGGGTATATATAGTAGCTATAGGTATATATATATCCCTAGTAAGGGCGAAGGTTATAGGTTAGGGCTGCTCTATTATTAGGTTACTACTAGCGAAAGTACTAGTAGAACTATTCCTCTTTAATCTATAGCGGCGAACGCTAGTTATAGCGTTTAAGTAGGCTTATATTATAAAGCGTTATTACTACTAGTACTATCTTAGCCCATAGTTTTATAGGTAAGCTAGCTATAGCGAGTATCTTAATTATTCGAGTTATAACTTCCTAACTAGCCTATTCCCCTCTACTATTTAGCTCCTTTATATATAGAGGGGTTATTTTAACCTCTATTCCTTCTATATAAGTCTAATTCTTATATCCCGTGTAGCTTATAAGTAAAATTACTAACCTCTCGACGTCTTATCTAATCTTATAAATAGAAAGTCCTTTCTATTAATATACCTATTGCTTAAAGGTATATAGAGCGAGTATAATACTACTATAGGTCTTATTAATATATAGAAATATAAAGAGCTAACTAGTATACTTATCCTTAATAATAAGGAGCTATTAGTTCTAGTTAAAGCCTTCGGGGTAGTTAAAGAGATCCTATGCGATTTTATAGTAAGGGCGTATTACTTTATCTTCTAATATTTATCTCGAAATTACTTATTTAGTATATATAACTACGTAGTATTAGTACTATAGGCGCGTTAGGCTTTTAATCCTTACCCCCTAAGTAGTATATACTAGCTACTCTAGAGCCTTAGGGCTAAGGTACCTGCTTCTAAGGTACTAAAGTATAGTATTATCGCTCTAGTCTAGTAGTAGTATAAAAGAGGTATACTTATATATTATAAGTACGTAGTTTATATTATTAATAATAGTATTAATACTTTAGGGAATCTACTTAGGAATAGAGTATAAGGAACGAGGCTTATATTTAAGGAAGGCGAGGTTTACCTTTCTAATAAGTTTCTTAACTATAATACTATTCTTATAAGTTCTAAAGCGAAGCGTATAGTTATACCCTAAATACTAGATACCTATCTTCTAAAGTAGCGCTTTAGAGATAATATTAATATAAAAGTTCTCTATATATCTTATATTATAGAGTATAAGGTCCTCTATATTCACACTTTTTAGGTTATTAAGAGCATTCTTAATAATCTATATACCTTTTATAATAATTAGGTATAAAGCTATTCTAGAATTAACCTATTCTCTTTTATAGTATCTAATTAAGGAGGGGATAAGTAGGGACTTATTATTTATAAGGTGCGTTCCTCTATAGTTATCTAGGACTATAGATTTATATAATATATAGGGTCCTAAGTAGGGGGTTATAAAGATATTTAAGTACTCTCTATCTAAGTTAACTATATTATCCCTAACTTTATTTAAAAGGGCTATATAGAAAGCGACTACTACTATATTAGTAGGGTAGCTCGGGGCTATATTAGATTTCTTAGACGAACCCTTATTACCCCTCTTATTATTTTAGTAGTTTTTACCCTTATAGGGTATAGCATATAGCTAGCCCTTATAAGCGAGTTCCCTATAAAGATTAGTAAAGCGTAGGTTACTATTTAACTAGTTATAGATCTAAGCTACTTATATATCTATTACTAATATATAAGGGTACTTCTAGTAATATCTAGTTAAAGTAGCTTCTAAGCGGTTATAATTAATACTCGGCTATTAATAGCTTAACCTATATAGGTACTATTTACTACTAGATATATTACTAGTTATGGGAATGCTCGATAGGTCGGCCTGGTCTATATAGCTAGCTAGCGTTATAAAGACCCCTATACTTTATCCTTATAACCTTAAGTAGAGTGCGTCTTTATATAAGAGGTCCTCGAATATATTAGTATATTAGCTTATATTAGAGACTAGCGTCCCTGCTCGCTCTTATTTAAGAATATCTATAATTTCTATATTAGCCTAAGTAGGTATAAAGTAATAACTTATTACTTAAAGAAAAGTTTTTAAAACGAGGGTACTACTTACTTTAGGAAGCTTAAGCTAAGTAGCGTAGAAGTAAACGCCCCTAAAGTCCTTAATCTAGGCGGTAGGATTAATACTCCTATTTACCTTTTCTAAGACTTAGATATACTCTTCTTAAATAGTAGTAAGGGTATTAGCCTCGCTTAGAGCGTAGTAATATTTAAGATTAATAATAAAGCTATATAGGGTTATATCCCCTTTAGCGAGAAGTTCTATATATATAAGTATAATAATATTATAAGTAATAGTCTCTATAACTAGATAGTTAATCTATTTAAACTCCTAGTCCTTATAAGTTCGCTTAGATTCTTATATAGCGAGCGAATAAAAGTGCTCTAGATATTATTCCTATATACTTATAGTATTCTTATTAATTATAACTAGGGCAGTTAGAGGCTAAAGGAGGTATAAATTATTCGTCTATATCCTAGTAATAGACTTAGGAGTAGTCCTAGAAGTAGTATTAGAAGTAGCTTCTTCTAGAGCCTCCTAGTTAAGTAGAGCGATATATTAATTATAAGTACTCTTCTCTTATAAGTACTAGGTATTAATATCCTAGTTTTACTTAGTAATATATAAGTTAAGAGTTAGAGTTTCTAATAAAGTCTTACCTAGGTATAAAGATCCCTTAGGGTTATCTAGGTTAATATACTTCTAGACTCTAGTAGCTTAGGCTTTAGCTTAGATTATAATATACTAGGTAGCGAAGTCCCTATATATAATTAGTTAGTATAATATTATAGTAGCTATAGTAGAAGATATCGTAGTTAAGGTTATTTAGAAATAGAGGGTTCTTAGTAGTAGAGGATAATATATAATAAGGAGGAAAAAAGGAATAGGAGAGAGGAAGTTTTAATAAGTACTTTTAGTAATAAAAACTCGTTTTAAAATAATAATTAGAGGTCTAGTTAGAGCTAGGCTTATAACTATTAAGAAATATCCTATAGAGCTATATTTATAGTTACTAAAGAGCTTAATCTATTATAACGAGAGTAGCTATAACGTGGTTACTTATAACTATAGTTAGAGGAACGACCCCTGGAATCAGGTTGCTCTAGAGCCGATATTAGTCACGTGCCGCGCTAGGAACGGGCGATGCTAAAGGCATCACAATAAGTATTATGTCTAAGGTTATTAATTATAAGCTAATTTTAAGGAAGACTTTTAAGATATTATTAAGATCTTTAACTATATAAATACCTATACTATTAAAGCCTTTTAAGAAGTCCTTATTAATATAAATATATTTATTATTTATAATAGTAGTTAAATCAAGGAAAATAATATTAATATTACTTAATAATTTAATTTCTACCTATAGAGTAATAATAACTTTAATTAAGTTAAATTATTATACCTTATAATTATTAAAAGGTATAATAAAAACCCTAATTTCTCTATAGAAATTGTATAGGATAAAACCCCTCTTTTTCCTATTATTAATACTCCTATGTAATACTAAAAGCCCTCTATTACTCCTATATCCCCTATATATTAGCCCCCTTATCCCCCTCTAGTAGAGACTACCTAACCCTTTTTATTCTAAAATACTAGGAATAATACCTAAGGTCTTAACTTTATAAGACCTATAGGATAGAACTAAGCCTAATTCCTATTAGATAAGATTCCTTTATTATACTAACTTAAGAGTTAAACTAAGTTCTATAGTCATAATAACCTTAAATATAGTAGTAATAAGATAGATATATTAGATTTTAAAACTCCTTATTTTTAAAGATTATTATACTAAACCTAATATATCCCTATAGTAGTATACTAAAGCGTTTTCCCTTATATTAAAAGGAGATGCCTAATAGTATTATTTCTAATATATTACTACTAAATACCCCTTATTATTATATACTAAGATAGTTATTAAGTTCGGAATTACGCCGCAGCCCCTTCGTAAAAAGACTATAATAAATTCACCTAGTTCGCAGGTATAATTTAGGAAATACTATATAGGTATTTTAACCTATACCCTCTACTAGTTAAGGAAAATAATATAGGAACCCTATATATTCCTATTACTTATAAGCAAACCCTCTAAATATCACAAAGTCGGACGCGCGCCGCACCGGGGCCGATTACATCGGAGCCGAACGGGCTACTAAGGCTCTCGTGGCCTGGAAACGCCCTCGCTGAACCTTCTAAGATAGTTATATAAATAAAGGAATACTTTAAAAGCGAGGAATTATATATAACTAATAAGGAATTATAAGATAATATTATATTATCTAATTTTATATATAAAAACCCTGATAAGTATATTACTAAGAACCTTAAGATCCTATTTAAAACCCTCTCTATTATTAGACTTACCCTCGTATAGTGGCGTTCGCAGCACCTTGCTAGAAGGTCGACCTTTTGGGTTAAGGAGTTATCTCGTATAGTAGCTTTGCCACGAGAGCCTTAGTAACCCGCTCGGCTCTAATATAATTAGCCCCGGTATAGCGCATATCTAACTTTATATAGTAATATTTAGAGGGTTTACTTATAAGTAATAAGAATATATAGGGTTGCTATATTATTTTCCTTAACTAGTAGAGGGTATAAGTTAAAATACCCGCATAGTATTGCCTAAATTATACTTATAAACTAGGTAAATTTGTTATAGTCTTTTTGCAAAGGGGCTGCGGCGTAATTCCGAACTTAATTAGACTTACCCTTAGTAAGGAATTTAATACTAATAAAAGCCCCCTCTATTATAAGATTTAAAGCGCTTATTAGGGAGTTTAAAAGTATAAACTTACTCTCTATAAGTATCCTAGTAACTTATAAGACTTCTATAATTCCTTTTACTCTACTATTAGTACTATATCTTAAATAAACTAAAGCCTTGATATATATTTTATAGCTTTAGAGAATCTAGCGGAATATAATATAATATATACTAACTAATAATTCTAAGGTAATAATTATTATAATTTTTATTAAAATCGTAATAGTAATAATAATAATAGACTTTAGTAAAACTAGCTATATTAATAAGGACCCTTTCTATACTATTAACCCTTTACTAATTACTATAATAACTTAAGAAGATATTAGACTTATTATAAGCCTAAATACTAATCCTAGAAGTATAATAATAATAAATAGACTTAAGAGTTTAATAAGTTTAAATCTAAATACTCTTAAAATATTACTAAAAAATAGTTTAAGGCTTTCCTTATTAACTTTAATAGTAATAATAAGGCCTCTGGCCACTGCATAGTGATTTTACCTGCTTAAGTGTCATAGACTATCTAACTCCGCGCCTCCTAATAATACATAGCCTTTAGTCACATGATCCTTTCCTAACTATAGCCGCACTTATATATACCTATAGCCTCACAATCTTTAACTTTATATTAATAATAACGTGGTTTTTAATTATTTAAATTATAAAACTACTAATATATCCTCTTATATACTACCTGCGCTACTATTAAATACTACCTCTATTACCGCTTCGTCTACTAGGTATACTATTATTAGCAACGCTCTCCCTATTTAGGATAAGCCGTACTTACTAATATTTAAGCCCTAATAGGCCTAGGCTACCTGGGCTACCCCTACCTTAGTAATATAGAGGACCTGCTTAAGAAAGAGCTACTCTATAAGGTATATAATAACTTATTAAACTTCTACTACTAAGTTTACTTATTTAGCTCTAATATCATTATACCTTATAGAGTCCCCTATAGGGGTATTAAGGTAAGCTTGTAAGAGTATAGCTATAGGCCTAAACTAGGAAAGGCTAGAATACTAAAACGTAGGTATGCGTAGTTATATTGGACTATTGCTTAACCTTCTAAGTCTCTAGCTTATTAAGTTTTCTTAAGGGGGTATATATTTACTACTAATTCGCCGATGTTTTGCTAATAGCGTTAGCTCTATATCCTATACCTACTATTATTCCTTATAATTACCCCCCCCTCTAAAGCCTTAGTCCCTAAGGCGTACTAGTAGGGTAATACGGCTCTATATCGTTATAGATATCATTACTAACTATAAGGCGGCCTTTCTATGCCTTTATTATATTATTTGCTCTTACCCTCCGCGCTAGATCTAAGTAATTATAGTAAATAACGTATTTTCGTTTTCCTAGCGCGTTATAGGTATTCTTAAATTTTAATTATTACTATTATTTTTTAATTAGTTACTAATAGTTATATAACCGTTTAGTAGTATATAACTAGTAATTATTTTACCTTATTACCTAATAACTTAAAATATAAAAGGGCGTCTTCTTTTTGAGGTCTCTAATCTAGTTAGAATTTCTCCTCTTTATAATCTTTTTTAGTCTAGCTATCTCTCCTATTTTAGCGCCTATTTTATAAGCTTTTACTATAATTATTAAGTTATTTCCCTTCTCTCTTCTAACCTCGCTTATATCCCTCTCTAGTATCTTACTAATAGCTCTTTATAATATCTTATATTATATATATAGGCGTAGTTCTTATAAAATACCTCTATAATTATAAGATCCTTTCTAATAATCTTACTAGTAATACTAATAGTAGCTATCCTTACCTTAGCTATTTTTATAAAATATATTAGGATATTATCTACCTTCGCTATATATATAGTAAGCACGTATAGAAGTATATCTATTATAACTTTAATAAGAAGAAATATACTACTATAAGTCTCTACTAATTTACTAATAGGTTACTATATATTAACGTTTTCTAGGTCCCTTAGTCGCTCTAGGGCGTAGCCTAGATAACTTAGAATATATTCTACTAGATCTAGATCTAGTAGTATAATAGTATCCTAACCCCTCTTTATTATTACTATATTCTAGCTATACTTAGCGATTATTTAATAGCGTAGAAGCGTATTACTAAGCTTATCTATAATCCTATTACTAGTAGTAATAGCTATAATATAGAGTAGCTTTAGCTCTAGGAGCTTACCTCTATCTATAAGTACCTCGCGCTCGATATTCTAGTCTATATAGGCTATTACTTGCTATTCCCTTGCTAATTATATCCTACTAACTACTAGGTTTTTAAGTTAGTACCCTTTATAATAGCATTAATATTCTTTAGCGCCTAAACGCCGCCTAGCTAGTATATATTTATAATAATAATCCTATTAACTACCTCTATAATAAGATCAACTACCTACTTAATAACCTTTTAATAAAGCTAGTCCCTATATATACTTATAAGTATAATATCGCCTTTTTCCCTAGGTTTTATAAGGAGCTCTAGGAAAATCTCGCTAAGTATACTACTAATAATATCCCCTCCTACTTTATTACTATTACTAGTACTCGCCCTATCTCCTACGCCTCCTACCTTAGTACCCCTACTAAGTATAGCTAAAGTAGTAGCGAAGAGTTAGTAAAGAAGACTAAGAGAGCTAAGGTTATTATTACTATCTCTAATAGTAATAGTTCTAGTAGCGAGTTAGGTAGTAGTACTAGTAGTAAGTCGGGTAGTAGTTAGCCTACGGGTAGCGATAGTAGTAATACTAATAGTACTAGTTTAGTAACTAGTCGCTATAGTAGTTATAGTAATACTACTCGTAGTTATAGCGGTCGTAGTAATTACCCCCGTAGCTATCCTAAGAAGTTAATAACTAATTAGATAGTTAGCTCTTTTTCCCCTTTTATAGGATAATACCCCTTTTTACTATAGCCTCAGCGATAATTCGCTACTTAATTTAATTAATATTTTACTTCTAACTTAGTTTTATTTCGTAGTCTCGTAGTCTATAATTACTAACCTATTATAGTAGTTTTAGCGACTAATTATCCTACTTCTTATAAGCCCTCCTATATTATCTATTAAACTTGCGAATAGCCTCTTATATATTCGCTAAGTTCTCTATAGGTTCTTATATATTATATTCTATAAGCTATCCTACTTACTTAACTAAGTACTATATATTATTACTAATACCTTATTATATAACGATCTCTTTAACCTCCTATTCCTCTAGCTTATCCTCGAGCTCTAGGTATATAGGTAAGCCTTCGCTACTTACTTAGTAATTATCCTATAGTTCTAGTAAGGTAACTAAGAATATATTATATATCCTTTAGTATTATAATAATAGCTAAACTCTATAAGCTTATATACTAATTAGTTCTATAATAGCTACTTATATAAACCTAGGCGCTAGTTTTTTATTCTTAAACTAGAAGTTCTTTATTAATAGCCTAACGACTTATCCCTAATAGTAGGTCTATTCCTTATACCTCGCGTTATAATACTTAGCTTATACCTTAGTAGCTTTCTACTACTATTCCTAAGCCCTCTTATAAAGCTTTAAGATATATTTAATTCGCTCCCTTATACCCTATACTATAACCTTATTCGCAGGGGTTATATATTCTATATAATATAAGTAGTAGCTATATAGGGCCTCTATTAGCAAATAGCTAGTAGTACTATAGCGACTATTATTATATATAAACTTAGCCTCGGGTAGCTAGATAGCTTATTCTTATAGCAAGTCGCTAGTATATACTTATAAGTACTTTTCTAATATTTAGTACGTCCTTTTAGACTACCTATTAGTCTAGGGGTAATATATAATAAAGAGGCGGCGCTTAATAGCCCTCTCTCTTATAGATTCCTCTTAAAATTAGCTAGTAAGGAGCTTATCTTAGTTACTAATAATACCCTCTAGGGTATTAAAATAGCACTTAACCTATTTATAAATAATCCGCGCTAGCTTAGTAGCTATTAGCTACTTTATTATTAGAATAAATATAATAAACTTAGTTATCCGGTATATAATAACGAGAACTACGTTATACTCCCCGCCTTTATACTAATAGCTTAGTAGTAATCTAGTAATAAAGTCTATACTAATTTCCTAAAACGGGTGCGCTAGTAGGGGTAGCGGGTATAACTTTCTATAGGGCTTATGCCTTAGAACCTAGATCCCTTAGTATATATAGTACCCCGTAATGTAATTATATATATCTATAGCTAAGTTTAGCTAGTAGAACTTCCTTGAGATTAACTTAGTAGTCTTATTTACCCCTATATAACCCGCCTTATAGTTATTTTAGTATTAGCAAAGGATTTTAAGTCTTAGGGACCTCTCCTAGGGTATCTCTAACCTTCCCTTATAGAATAAGGTTCTATAGCTATTAATTATATAGCCCCTATAATCGCTAGCTAGTCTATATACCCTCTCTAATTAGGTCTAGTAATATAAGTTATTAGCCTATAGTCTATAGATAAGACTTTCTATTGCTTTAGAGGGTTACTAACTATACGCCGTTTCGCTTGTTATAAGCTCCCTTATAACTTAGCGTGGGATATACTACTATGCTATAGTAACCCTAGCTCTAAGTAAGTCCTCTAGGTTAATAACCTCTCGCTAAGCGTTCTCTACGTCTTCCCTTACTCTTTAGCGTCGGGTTATTATAGCTACTATAATTATAGTAATATTAGTATACTATAGAGCGCTATACTAACTAGAGACTAAGGTATTCCCGCCCCTAGAGCTATCTATCTAGAAGGGGTATCGTTTTATACTAGCCCTTATAGTATTAATAAATACTCTTAAGGTCTCTATATTACCTTATAGAGTAGTAATACTTATCTAGAGGTCTACTAGTAAGTTACTAATAAACCCTAGCTTCCTCGCTAGGGTTAGGAGTATATTATTATATTTTACCTCCCCCTTTATATAATCTAGCCTCCTAGATAGCTTATTTACTAGGTTTATAACCCCCGACCTATACTCTAGGTTAAAGTTAAATATTAAGAGTTTATATATCTATCTAGTAAGCCTTCCCTAAAGGTCCCGCGCTAATATACTAATAACTCCCTTTAGCGCCTAGTAGTTTATTAGGACTATAAACTTTTTTAATATACCTTAAAGGTAATAAGCCTAGTAGTCTAGGCTTTTAATTATAGCGAGAAGCTCCTATTAGCCTACTCCTTAATACTACTTAGTATTACTAAGCTTCTATAAATAGTAGGTAACTAGTTACTACTAGCTATTAATATACTATAATAGGATATTAGATATAGCTTTTATAGAAGCGTTTATTTTAACCCTTATTTTATAGGTTAAGTCCTAATATTAGAGAATAGTTACTAAGTAGAAGGTAGCTTAGAGCTATTTAAAGGCCTATTAAGCTTCTTCTAGCTAGTAAAATTCGCTTCCCTTCTTACTATTCTTACTACCCTTTAGTAGGGATATTATAGGGGCTATAATACTTAAATAGCCTATAATAAACTTATAATAGAAGTTATAGAATCCTAGGAAGACTTAGATCTCCTAGTAGGTCTTAGGCAGCTTCTATTTAGTAATAGCTTAGATATAGGTTTAGTTTATTAATATACCTTTAGGTATAATAATATACCCTAGGAACTCTACTTATTGTTAGTAGAAACTATACTTACTAAGCTTAGTATATAGCACTTACTAGGAAAGCCTACGGAGTACTTAGCAAAGGTCTTTTATATACTACTCTCTTATCTTAGAGTAAATTATAATATTATTTATATAAGTAATATAATAAGTATCTAGTAGCTTAGCGAGCGCTTAGTAAATATACGCCTAGAATATCGCTAGGGCGTTTATAAGTCTAAATAGTATAATAATATATTTAAAGTACCTATAATAAGTCCTAAAAGCTATCTTCTAGCGGTCTTCTAGCTTAATATAGATATAGTAGTATATATCTTAAAAGTCGATCTTTAAGATCTATTTCGCTCCCTAAAGCCTATCTAATAGCTTACTAATAAGGGGAAGTAGATATTAGTTCTTTAGTATTACCTTATTAAAGCCTTAATAATCTATATAAAGGTATAAGGATCTATCCTTCTTAAGTATAAAGAGAATAGGGGCGCCTACCTTACTTATTAAGGGTTAAATCCGCCTTATTACTTAGTTATTAGTAATATATTAGTAGAGCTCCTCTAGCTAGTGCTTATTTAGTAGGTAGATAGGCTTATATAGAGGTTTCCTCCCTTTAACTAAGTTAATAATATATTCCGCGCCCTCTAGGGCTAGGTATTCCTTTGCTAACTACTTATTAAACGTTACTTATTTACTAAGTAGCTCTAGTAGTAATTCTACTTTACCCTCTAAGGTATCCTCTTTACCTAGGGCCTCTATTAATAGCTTATAGGGGGCGATATTCCCTAAAATATATATAATATAAGCCTTCTAGCTATTCTCTACGATCTCCTATATAAATACTAATAGCTTAGCGATACTAAGGCGTTTATATCCCTAGGTATTTATCTAGGTATTAATTATAATACCCTCCTTACTTATAGAGTATTATAATAAGAGGAGGTCCCCTGCCCCTTTAGGGCGGGGAGCCTTAGCGAATAGTTGCTATATCTTCCTTAGTTATCCCCTCGAGTTAATAAGGAAGAATATTAACTAGTATATATTTTAGCCCGTTATAGAGGACCTATTAAACCCTTCTAATATAGGGGCGCGCGCTACTACGGGTTATAGTTATAGGGACTTTACTAGTTAATTACTAATAATATTAACTTATAAATAGGAGTCTATATCTACTATTACTTCTTATTTAGTAATATTCTAGAGAACGATCGCCCGTCCTTTTATAATATCTCCCTTTAGGAAAGTATCTAGTTTTAATATAAATATAGGGGTTACTAGTATAGTCCCCCGGCCTACTCTTTTTCTAATAGGTCGAGGTCCTTAACCTCCCTTATTAATTAGATTATATTAACCCTTACTTTATTAGTAAATACTTAGTATCCTACTAGTATTTTATTTATATTCTATTATTTATCTAGGTAGTCTACCCTCTTATACCCCTTCTTCTTATAGCTAAAGTATACTAAGGGGTTAGATATTATAGGTTATATACTAGGGCTAAATATAGGCTAGCTCCGGTTAGGTCCCTATATTATAGCGCTAGCTAATTAGTAAGGTATTAGGCTCTAAGAACCTCGCGTAGTCCTATAACTAGAGCCCTACTAGCTTACTTTTTAGCTCGCTCTTATTATAGGGGGTACCCTTAGTATATACTCCTCGCTTATATACTACTTCCTATTTTTACTCTATAAGGCCTCGCTACCTTATTAGTAATATATCTCCTATAAGCATTCTACTTCTATAGCGATATCTCTTAGTCTCTATATCTTAACCTTCTAATACTTAAGCTCCCTATATAGAAAGGGGGCAAGTTAGAAGTATAGTATATAAGCCTTAGCCTTACTATCTTCTATACTAACTATACCTAAGTTCTAGTATATTACTAACTATTTAGTAAAGAACTATATTAGTAACTATATCTCCCTCTACCTTATTATATCTAGCTTCTTATAATATCTCTACTCTTAAAGCTCTAGATTAATATATTATTAGTAAATAAATACTATAAAATTAGCCTAGGCTAGGTCTCCCTCTAGCCTAGCCTTATAGTATTACTACTAGGTCTATAGAGATAAGCTTATTTTTATAAGCGCCTATTAAATCTACTACTCTAGCGTACTACTAGTATATAGTTAGTATCTATCTTTAACTACTTAGATCTAGTTACTAACCTAGTTTATAATAAAGTCCTCGCTTATAGTATAGTAATTATATATAGGGGGTTTCTTATATTCTCTCTATAGCTACCTTATCGCTAGATAGTTAGTAAGCTCCTATAATAGGGTAGTAGTTTATTCCTTATACCTCTATTACTATAAATATATCTACCCTATAAGGCTCTCTTATTATCTCTATAGTAGTCTTATTACTTAAGTAAGGACGCTTAAGACGCTAGCTTCTTAGGGGGTCTTAAGCGGGGTATCCTATTAGCTACTACTCGCTATTTATTTACTAAGTAAAAGTCGCTCTACTAGTTCTAGTATTACCTAAGACCTAGCCTACCCCCTCGGGGTAGCCTCTCTTACTACGTTATTACTAGGATTATCTAACCCCCTAGTGCGGTATCTATGCTATATTCCCTATATCTTAGGGCTTAGCGAGCAACCTATATTATATTAGCTAAGGCCCTATTAGTTATATTCTATATACCTAGCCTAGAGTTTATTATAATTAAACTCTATTACTAATTCGTCCGTTACTAATATATTAGTATACTATTACTAGTTTGTTTTAAATATTCTAACTAGCGCTAGTTTCTTAAATTAAAGAAGAAGTAATAGAGTTATAAGAATATAGCTATAGGCTTAAACTAGGAAAAGCTAGAATACTAAAACGTAGGTATATATAGTTATATTAGACTATTACTTAACCTTCTAAGTCTCTAGCTTATAGAGTTTTCTTAAGGGGGTGTATATTCACTACTAATTCGCCGATATTTTGCCGATAGCGTTGGCTCTGCATCCTGCACCTGCTATTGTTCCTTATAAAGCTCTCTTAAGGGCTATATTAATAATATACTCTCTATATATAGTAGAGTAGTTAATAAAAGAGTAGGTTTTATTAATTATATTAAGGCTAAACTCTCTAGTAATCCCCTCTATATTATTTATATTAAAAGGTATACCTCGCTTAGGCTTAGTATATTTATATATAAGGTCTAATATTAATATAATTAAGAATTTATTATAAGTTATAAGAATAAGAATAAAGAAGAGGGAGAGGTATAAGGCTTTGCTTATAGTAATAAAGCTTCTTATACTTCTAGCTATAAGAACCTCTTAGGAAAGACCTCTTTAGTTAAGGAGTTACCTCTTATATAGTAGCGTTCGTAGCACCTTTAGCACCTTGCTAGAAGGTCGACCTTTTAGGTTAAGGAGTTATCTCGTATAGTGGCTTTACTACGAGAGCCTTAGTAGCCTATTTAGCTCTAATATAATTAGCCCTAGTATAGCGTATATCTGACTTTATATAGTAATATTTAGAGGGTTTGCTTATAAGTAATAGGAACGTATAGGGCTCCTATATTATTTTCCTTAACTAGTAGAGGGTATAAGTTAAAATACCTATATAGTATTTCCTAAATTATACTTATAAACTAGGTGAATTTGTTATAGTCTTTTTGCGAAGGGGCTGCGGCGTAATTC
>JAVHLU010002662.1:0-16491 GCA_036785755.1 Colletotrichum ledebouriae
ATAGCCTCTTTTACCTTATCCTTTATATAGAAAGTCTATTTATTAAATATTATATTCTATATAATAATAACTATTTATAATATAGGGATCTAGACCCTATATAGGTTATAGGCGTTTAGAATATATCTTACTAGGTATCTAATATATCCCTATAGCACTACCTTAAAGTCTCTCTTATTGATTCCTCTTTCTTATTCCCTCTTAAGGGGATATATATAGTAGCTATAGGTATATATATATCCCTAGTAAGGGCGAAGGTCGCGGGTTAAGGCCGCTCTGTTATTAAGTTATTACTAGTAAAAGTACTAATAGAACTATTCCTCTTTAATCTATAGTAATTAACGCTAGTTATAGTATTTAAGTAGGCTTATATTATAAAGCGTTATTACTACTAGTACTATCTTAGCCTATAGTTTTATAAGTAAGCTAGCTATAGCGAGTATCTTAATCGTTTAAGTTATAACTTCCTAACTAGCTTATTCGCCTCTGCTATTTAGTTCCTTTATATATAGAGGAGTTATTTTAACCTCTATTCCTTCTATATAGGTCTAATCCTTATATCCTATATAGCTTATAAGCGAAATTACTAACCTCTTAACGTCTTATCTAATCTTATAAATAGAAAGTCCCTTCTATTAATATACTTATTGCTTAAAGGTATATAGAGCGAGTATAACGCTACTATAGGTCTTATTAACGCATAGAAATATAAAGAGCTAACTAGTATATTTATTCTTAATAATAAGGAGCTATTAGTTCTAGTTAAAGCCTTTGGGGTAGTTAAAGAGACCCTATGCGATTCTATAGTAAGGGCGTATTACTTAATCTTCTAATATTTATCTTAAAGTTACCTATTTAGTATATATAACTACGTAGTATTAGTATTATAAGCGCGTTAGGCCTTTAATCCTTACCCCCTAAGTAGTATATACTAGCTACTCTAGAGCCTTAGGGCTAAGGTACTTGCTTTAGAAGTACTAAAGTATTATATTATCGCTCTAGTCTAATAGTAGTATAAAAGAGATATACTTATATATTATAAGCACGTAGTTTATATTATTAATAATAGTATTAATACTTTAGGGGATCTGCTTAGGAATAGAGTATAAGGAACGAGGCTTATATTTAAGGAAGGCGAGGTTCGCCTTTCTAATAAGTTTCTTAACTATAACGCTATTCTTATAGGTTCTAAAGCGAAGTATATAGTTATACCCTAAATACTAAATACCTATCTTCTAAAGTAGCGCTTTAGAGATAATATTAATATAAAAGTTCTCTATATATCCTATATTATAAAGTATAAGGTTTTCTATATTCGCACCTTTTAGGCTATTAAGAGTATTCTTAATAACCTACGTATCTTTTATAATAATTAGGTATAACGCTATTCTAGAATTAACCTATTCTCTTTTATAATACCTAATTAAGGAAGGGATAAGCAGGGACTTATTATTTATAAGGTATATCTCTCTATAGTTATCTAGGACTATAGACTTATATAATATATAGGGTTCTAAGTAGGGGGTTATAAAGATACTTAGGTGCTTTTTATCTAAGTTAACTATATTATCCTTAACCTTATTTAAGAGGGCTATAAAGAAAGTAATTACTACTATATTAATAGAGTAGCTTAGGGCTACGTTGGATTTCTTAGATAAACCCTTATTACCTCCCTTATTATTTTAGTAGTTCTTACCCTTATAGGGTATAGCGCGTAGCTAGCCCTTATAAGTAAGTTCCCTATAAAGATTAGTAAAGCATAAGTTACTATTTAACTAGTTATAGATCTAAGCTACTTATATATCTATTACTAATCTATAGGGGCCCTTCTAGTAATATCTAGTTAAAGCGGCTTCTAAGTAGTTATAATTAATACTTAGCTATTAATAGCTTAACCCACACGGGTACTATTTACTACTAGATAGGTTACTAGTTATAGGAATATTTAATAGGTTAGCCTTATCTATATAGCTAGCTAGTATTATAAAGACCCTAGCGCTTTACCTTTATAATCTTAAGTAGAGTATATCCTTATATAAGAGGTTTTTAAATATATTAGTATATTAGCTTATATTAGAGACTAGTATCCCTACTTACTCCTATTTAAGGATATTTATAATTTCTATATTAGCCTAAGTAGGTATAAAGTAATAACTTATTACTTAAAGAAAAGTTTTTAAAGTAAGGGTACTACTTATTTTAAGAAGCTTAAGCTAAGTAGTATAGAGATAGATACCCCTAAAGTCCTTAATCTAGGCGTTAGGATTAATACTCCTATTTACTTTTTCTAAGACTTAGATATATTCCTCTTAAATAGTAATAAGAGTACTAGCCTTGCTTAGAGTATAGTAATATTTAAGATTAATAATAAAGCTATATAAGGTTATATCCCCTTTAGCGAGAAGTTCTATATATATAAGTATAATAATATTATAAGTAATAGTCTCTATAACTAGATAGTTAATTTATTTAAACTCCTAGTCCTTATAAGTTTACTTAGACTCTTATATAGCGAGTAAATAAAAGTACTCTAAGTACTATTCCTATATACTTATAATATTTTTATTTATTATAACTAGGGTAGTTAGAGGCTAAAGGGGTTATAATTTATTTATCTATATCCTAGTAATAAACTTAGAAATAATTCTAGAAGTAGTATTAGAAATAGCCTCTTCTAGAGCCTCTTAGTTAAGTAGAGCAACATATTAATTATAAGCGCTCTTCTCCTATAGGTACTAAGTATTAATATCCTAGTTTTATTTAATAAGATATAAGTTAAGAGTTAGAGTTTCTAATAAGATCTTACCTAGGTATAAAGGTCCCTTAGGGTTATTTAGGTTAATATACTTCTAAACTCTAGTAGCTTAGGCTTTAGCTTAGATTATAATATATTAAGTAGCGAAGTCCCTATATATAGTTAGCTAGTATAATATTATAGTAGTAGTAGAAGATATTATAGTTAAGGTTATTTAGAAATAGAGGGTTTATAATAATAGAGGATAATATATAATAAGGAGAAAAGAAGGAATAAGAGAGAAGAAGTTTTAATAAATACTTTTAATAGTAAAGGCTTATTTTAAAATAGTAATTAGGGGTCTAGTTAGAGCTAGGCTTATAATTATTAAGAAACGTCCTATAGGGCTATATTTATAGTTATTAAAGAGCTTAATCTATTATAACGAGAGTAGCTATAATATAGTTACTTATAACCACGGTTAGAGGAATAACCCCTAGAAAAAGGTCGCTCCGGAGCTAATGTTAGTTATATGCTACGCTAGGAACGGGCGATGCTAAAGGTATCACAATATAAAGCAACGTGGAAATCGGGGGGCCACACTTGTGACAAGGTACTGGCGGCTACTTGGAAAGGAACAGCTTTTATTATCTCTATTTCATCTATTGAATAACCCTCCCACTCTCTCACTTAGATAACGAATACAGCGAGCGCCGCAGCCAAGACGAAGGCGCCCGAGCTAAGCTTGCCGGCTCCAGCCTGGACGGGGCCGGTGGTGGTCGCAGGGCAGGAGGAGCCAATGCAGGGAGCACCAGTGCCGAGGGGGAAGCGGGCGGTTGTCAGGATGTCGTTGTAGGGTGAGGAAGGAGCAAGGACGAGAGTGGTAGGCATGGCGTTAGACGCGGTGGTGGCGGGGGTCTCGGGGACCGGCTTCTGGGCGGAGTTGGTCTGACCGGCAGCCGGGACGCTGGCGGTGGAGGCTCCGGAGCCGGGGACGACGGGGGTGGTGGCGGGAGTCTCAGCGCCAGGAGCAGCGGGGGAGGTAGCGGGAGTCTCGGCGCCAGGGACAACCGGAGTGGTAGCGGGGTTCTCGGCGCCGGGGGCGACGGGGGTAGACGGGTTCTCGGAGCCGGGAGCGGGAGGGTTCTGAGAAGCCTGAGACGGGGTGGCGGGGACACCGGGGGCGGGGGCAGGGGCCGTGGGGGTGATGATCTCGCTGGTCACGGTGGTGGACTCCTTTCCAACGGGGCAGTTGGTGACAGTAGGAGGGCAGGAAGTGATGGTGATGATGTTGGTCTTGTAAGTGGTGAGGAGGGCAGGGACCTCAGGGGCCTGCGTGGTGACCGGGACGGGCTTCTCGGCCTGGTTCGTAGTAGCCGGGATGACCTCGCTGGTGACGATGGTGGTCTCCTTGCCGACGGGGCAGTTGGTGACAGTCGGGGCGCATGAGGTGATGGTGTGGATCTCGGTCTTGTAGGTCGTGATCTGGCCGACGGGGGGCGGCTGCGCAGTGACAACAGGCTGCTCGGCCTGGGTCGTGGTGCCGGCGGCGGACTTTGTGTAGCTCTCGACGGGGATGGCGGCAGTGGTGGAGATGACCTCTTCCTTGGTGATGGTGGTCTGCGAGCCGACGGGGCAGTTGGTGACGGTGGGAGCGCAAGAGGTAATGGTATGGACCTCGGTCCTGGAGACGGTCATGGTGGTGGGAACATCGACGACCGGGCAGACGGTCGTGGTCACGGGGACGACCTCGGTGACGACCTGAGGGGTCTCTCTGGCAGGGCAGTTGGTGACGGTAGGGGCGCAGGAAGTGACGGTCTTGACGTTGGTCTCGTAGACGGTGGAGGTGGCCAGACGGGTGGGGAGGTCCTCGACGGGGGACTCGACAGGGTTAGCAGAAGCAGGGACGGAGGGATCGACGGCGCCGGGGCCGGTGGCGGTCGCAACGGGCTTCTCGGAAGCAACGGCGGTGCCGGAGGCGACGACGTCGGTGGAGACGGCGGTGCTGACGACGGCGGCGGCGGACGAAGCAATCTGGGTGGCAGGGGCGGTAGCGTTGGCCTCACCGTCCCTCAGCTGCCAGACCTTGACGGACTTGAGCTGGAAGTAGACGTCAGCGAAGGCCTGGGGGTTGTTCGCGACCCATTGGTTGCAGGTGGCGCCGCCGGCCTTGGCCTTGCACCCACCCTGCTCCCAGAAAACCTCGCTGCCGGCGGTGTTGACGCTGCAGAAGTCGATGTTCATGACCATCTTGGCCTCGCCAAAGACCTTGTCGGCCTCGCAGACGCTGGTGGTGAAGCTGGGGGTCCCCCAGGTCTCGGGGTTGGGGTTGGTCGCGATGTCGGCGGGGACGTTGGCGTGGGTGAAGCCCCAGACCTTGACGGAGGTGTCGGTCCACTCCATGGCGTAGACGCCGCCCTCGGCGGATCCGAAGGGGGCGGCCGCGTCCTGGCCGGAGCAGCCCTGGTTGTCGGACTGGCCGGGGGCCATGTTGGCGCAGTTGGTTGTTTGGGTGATGCCGGTCATGCCCGTGCCGTCGATCTTGCACTCGCCGACCGCGCCGTCGGTGTGGATGACGACCTTGTTGACGCCGTCCTCGTTCCAGGTCTCGTAGATGTCGATCTCACCGGCGGCGGGCCAGGGGTTGCCGACGGTCCAGCTGGTAAGGTGATCAGTATGGCGATGTGACAGCTTGATACGACAAAAGTTCTTACAAGGCGGGCCAAGCACCGCAGACGGGCTTGGGGAGATGAGAAAAGTCGGCGACGAAAAGACCCTTCTTGTACTTGGTCTTGCTCTCGAGGCGGACGGAGCTGCGACCTACGCCGGCGGGGTCGAGGGTGGCGGTCGAATCGACACCGACATAGAGTTCGCCGTTGACAGTCTTCAAGAGACCCTGGGCCTGCGCCTGCTCTGCAGACTGGTAGTTGACATAACCGCCCGTGGGGTCGACGTTGTTGTAGTCTCCGGTGGAGTAGTCGCTCTGGTGAGAAGAGGGATCGTCAGCACATGTCGATCAATCACATCATCGAGTGTCATGAGTTTGGAATGTGGGCTGCTGCAGGGTAGAACATACTGCGAAGAGACCAAACTTCTCAAGGAAGTTGGTAGAGTCGTAGTTGTCCGTCAGCTGGTACGACTGGGTAGCTGAGACGGAAGAGCCCAAAAGGAGGGCGGAAGAGAGCGTGGAGAGAAGCGAAGGCGCCATTTTGGGCTTGAAACAGAAAGAAAAGAATAATGAAACAATAAAAATCAACTATTCGAAACGACACACACACATACACACACACACACACACAAAAGCGACTGACGAGATCTTCGAAGCCCAGGGAATGAAAGAACGAAGGTCTGTTAAAAAGGAGTGACTAAGATACCGAAAGAGAAATCTTGGAAAAAGGATGGGCAGGAAAAGGCCTAGATGCCACGGGCGCGTGTCCCAGCGGGTTGGCTCATCCATCTTATACTGAAGCCGAGGAGACGGTCGACCCAGAGCCGTTCCTGACCTGTCGACTCACCTGCAGGGCCACGAGACGAAATTCCTCAGGGGTTCAACCCGCTCGTCGGTTCTCCGGCGATTCCACTCATTGGGTGTCCGGGGCCCATTCGAGGAGAGCGAGAGCCTTGGTGGGCATAGCAAGGCAACTTCGAGAACGGTGGCTCACCAGGGGGGTGGATGATTGGAGCGAGCCGGGAGGAAACCAAGACAGAGACTAGAACACAGCCCCTGACAAGCCTGGACGATTCTGCAGATATTCGAGGACTCATTCGTTCAGGTTGATGTTTTTGGTCTGGCCGCTCGGTGGTCCCACTACGACAAGACTGGAGCATCTCTGTGTGGACACGACGGGAGAGAAGAGGTGTGGGTGGAAACGTTTATTCTTCCTGCATGATGTCCAAAGCTCCCAAACAGACGGCAGATACACACCAATACAGAATTGGGCTGAATGCCATCCGACCTGAACGCCAGGAACGGGATGGCGGTTGGCTGGCGGTTCAGGCACCGTCCGGAGAGGGCACATGTAAGCCCATCCATCCATCCATCCCCTGTCGGATATGCCAGGAACACACGCTTGATGTGGATGCTGGCGGTCGAGATTCCGACGTTCCCCTTTTTTCTGCCCGGTTCGCATTTCGACGCTAGCCATGCGCCGAGGGGTTTGTTTGAAGCCGCCGAGATCTTTGACGGCGCTGTCACTGTTTCGGGCATGATTGGCAGAGATCTTCTGCGCCGTTGCATCGAACTTGAACGATGTCAACCGGCGGCTGCCCATCCAACTTCAGGCTCTTGAAAAATACAAGACACGAGACGGAGAATAGAAAAAAGTTGGCACGAACGGACGGCAATGGCGCTGCGGTCTCTTTTTCGCCTCGTTGCACCAGAGCGACGGGCCGCACATAAGCGCGGAATATCAACTGCTGCATATCCCTCTCCCATGGAAGTACATACTCGAGCTCCAGCCGTTTTCACCTTCACACACACACCCTTGTGATTGGAGAATCATAGACGCGTTTTTACATTTACACACATTGCGGACTTTCTCCGTCCACGTCCCGCTCAGGGGCTCGCTCCCGTTTCGGAAGACATTGTCCAACGGGGACGCTTACAGGGCTGGAATTCGCGGCGTAGCGGCGGCGTTCTTGTTCAAATCCGTCTTAGCGGAGGGTTTTGCCGGTGGAGCTTTTCGAAGCGGCACGGATTCCATGTGGGTTCTTTGTCTTGGTCCTCTTAACGGCGACCGGCGACGGCGACGGGAGGCCCATGCCACCACGTATTTGGATACCGACGGGAAGTAGAATGAAGGCCTGAACAAAATGCATGCAGGAATTCCCAAGTACGTTGCTCAAGCCCCGTCACTAGAACAAGCTTCGGTAGCAGGGCAGGCTGTGAAGAAAACGGTGTTCGCCTGTTGGACGTATCGATGATTCTCCGCTTTGCTCTTCGCTTGTCGAGCCCCCTAACAATGTCGAGACGCAGTACCAAGGAATATCTTCCGATCCCTGGGCCGAGCGTACTCATTTGGGTGCTCCTTCATCTCCTTCACTTCGTTGGCAGACCCGGTCCGATGGTTCGCCTCTGGTAGTGATTGTAATTGCGCTGGACTGCGCCTCTTCGAGATGGTACGTTGTTGCGCTGTCGTCTTGATTTTGTTGGTGGGCATTCGTCACGCGAGAGAGAGATTCGGCAACGAACAGGCCAGACATTGTTCGCAATTTCGGCGCGTACTGTTGAACAAAACACTTGTGGCTCTTGTCCTTCGTACTTCTTCCGACAGCTTGGTTCATGGGCATCTTGGCATGACATTTCGAGCAACATCCCGACGATCTTAACCATCCGCTGGCCCCCATTCGCTAAAGCACCGCCCTGAGATCCCACATACCGCAGTGATCGAGCGCGCTGCAGTTCGATTAACGACGCGCATTGATATCTTAGCACAGCGATCTTCGCCTTGGGCTCTGGCATTTGCACCCGTGGCCGCCCAAAGCCCCTTGCAACGGCGCTGTGATTCGGTCGTCGACCGTTAAGGCATTGATCGTCTTGCCCTGCTTTCAGCTGCCATCTTTTTGAGACTCACCCCAGCGGCCTGCAAATCCCTGATATTCTTGAAAATGGGCGCGCTACGACTGAGCGAGGAAAATCATAAAAATAGTGTGCGATGATTCCTCCTTCTTGGAGTAAGTGTTTACACCGTAACTGATCCTCGTCCTCAATAGATCGAATATTCGTGCAAGTGTGTACCCTATCCACCCGTCTTAGATGCGGTTCCGGCGTGCTGAATAGTCTCACCGCCCGTACCTGTGAAGAACCACGGGCCCTTTCACCATCAGATCACCTGTGGGTTGTTGATTTCCAGTCTCTGAAATGGAAATTCTAGCGACTACAGACTTTCTCGGTCGTCTCTTTGAAGACGTCGTTCTGGAGGTTCAATTAAGACTTGACCGAGTCGTGCTGCCGAAACTCTAATTGATTGCGATGCTCTGCAACGTCACACTGACCAGTTCCTGGCCGAGGTTTCCACTAGAGCTATCGTGCATTTGGTGTTGCACATCATTCAAACCAGCCTCTTTTTCTACGTCTTGAATTTCAAATTTCCAACCTTTCTGAGCCAGGAACCGGCTCGATCAGATCTTATGCATTTTCGGAAATATAGCTGGGTCTTGCCGAAAAGGCTTTTCAGGGATGGGGTCAATCATGAAGGTTTTCACACTAGGAATATGGGTTTACAGCACCCGTCGTTGGATATATCGCAATACAGGTCAGTCTTCAACGCAGACATGGTCAACACAGTTTTGTCTTCCAGCAGAATCAAAGCTCGTCGTTGCTGAGATGTTCTCAGCCTCAGTAGTACAACTACCTGCAATCAACTGCGCATCACTCTGCTGCAAGATAGGAAGCTGCTGGTACCGGATAAGAAAAGCAAAACAAGCAAAATATTTCAATCGACCGACAGACCCCCCCCCACCCGGAATGGCAGAGAGAAGCTGGTTGCAGCTGGGGCGTCACTCTAGACTCGGAACGAAGTTAGACACGCGCTCTACCAAGCTTGCGTATATGGCGACATAGGTGTGATGGAGTTTTAACGCAATGAGATGTCGACCGATCCCAATACTGGAACCGCTCTGGGCGACAATGCAATGCACTGGTAGGCTAAAGCACGGTTCAGCGAGATATACTTGGGCATTCCTCAAGTTGATGCTTTTCTCCCTTGATGCAATCGTCCAGCTCATCGGCTCAGATAGGGAGATGTCAAAGCAAAAGGCTTGGGAGGAACGTATATCATCCTAGGGTCGTGTTTCTGCGACGTATTGGATAGAACATGGAAGAATAGTGCCTTACGACTTACCTTAAAGGTCTTTTATCGTAATACCTTTAGCATCGCCCGTTCCTAGCGTAGCACGTAACTAATATTAGCTCTAGAGCGATCTTTTTCTAGGGGTTATTCCTCTAACTATAGTTATAAGTAACTACGTTATAGCTACTCTTATTATAATAGAATAAGCTCTTTAGTAACTATAAATATAGCTTTATAAGATATTTCTTAATAAGTATAAACCTAGCTCTAACTAAACCCCTAACTTATTATTTTAAAATAAGCTTTTATTATTAAAAGTATTTATTAAAGCTTCCTCTCTCTTATTCCTTTTTTCCTCTATAATATAAATTATTTTTTATCATTCTAAACCCTCTATTTCTAAATAACTTTAACTACTATATCTTTTATTATTATTATAATACTATTATATTACTTAATTATATATAGGGACTTTATTACTTAGTATATTATAATCTAAGCTAAAGCCTAAGCTAATAGAGTTTAGAAATATATTAAGTTAGATAACTCTAAGGGATCTTTATACTTAGGTAAAACCTTATTAAAACCCTGACCCTTAATATATATATTACTAAGGAAAACTAGGATATTAATACCTAATACCTATAGGAGAAGAGCGCTTATAATTAATATATCGCTCTACTTAACTAAGAGGCTTTAAAAGAGGCTACTTCTAATACTACTTCTAAGATTACTCCTAAATCTATTACTAAGATATAGATAATAAATAAATTATAACCCCTTTAGCCTCTAGCTACCCTAGTTATAATTAATAAGAATATTATAGATATATAGGAATAATACTTAGAGTATTTTTATTTATTTATTATATAAAAGTCTAAATAAACCTATAAGGACTGAGACTTTAAATAAATTAACTGTTTAGTTATAGAGACTATTACTTATAATATTATTATACCTATATATATAGAACTTCTTACTAAAGGGAATATAATCTTTTATAGCTTTATTATTAATCTTAAATATTACTATACTCTAAGTAAGGCTAATATCCTTATTATTATTTAAGAGGAGTATATTTAAATCCTAGAGAAAGTAAATAGGAATATTAATCCTAATACCTAAATTAAGGACTTAGAGGGTATTTACTTTTATATTACTTAGCTTAAGCTTCTTTAAATAAGTAATATCCTCGCTTTAAAAACCTTTCTTTAAGTAATAAGTTATTACTTTATACTTATTTAAGCTAATATAGAGATTATAAATATCCTTAAGTAGGAGCAAGTAGGGATACTAGTCTCTAATATAAGCTAATATACTAATATATTTAAAGACCTCTTATATAAAGATATACTCTACTTAAGACTATAAGAATAAAGCGCTAGGGTCTTTATAATACTAGCTAGCTATATAAATAAGGCTAACCTATTAAATATTCCTATAACTAGTAACTTATCTACTAATAAATAGTACTTATATAGGTCGAGCTATTAATAGCTAAGTATTAATTATAATTACTTAGAAGCTACCTTAACTAAATATTACTAGAAAAGCCCTTATATATTAGTAATAAATATATAAGTTGCTTAGATCTATAGCTAGTTAAATAATAACTTACGCTTTGCTAATCTTTATATTAAACTTACTTATAAGGGCTAGCTATATACTATACCCTATAAGAGTAAGAACTATTAACATAATAAGGGAGGTAATAAGGGTTTATCTAAGAAATCTAATATAGCCCTAAGCTACCCTATTAATATAATAGTAATTACTTTCTATATAGCTCTCTTCAATAAAGTTAGGGATAATAAAGTTAATTTAGATAAAAAATACCTAAGTATCTTTATAATGTCACGAATAGTGAATAGGCGAAGGTTAGCACGCTTCGATTGCGCTATATTAAGTGGATTCTGCGTTAAAGAAGGGAAAAGTCTAACTATAGGCTAGTATAGCTAGGGAAGGCTAAAGAGTCACTTCGAGATTATATAGCCTATAAGTTATATAATCCGCAAGTTATATAACTTGAAATTTAGGTAGGTCTGACCTAACACTATAATATTACCCCCCCCTTTTCTAGTATTACTATCTATAGTAATTAGCTATTATAATATAAATAATTTTCTAAATAGTATTCCTCCCTATTCTTATACTTATACCGGGATATTATTATTATCTATAGTAGCAGGATCCTTATCTCAGGCAGTAGCTAGAAGCTAAGCTAAAAGGTATTTTAGTAGTCCTATAGTAGTTAGGTTAGTAATATAGAAATCCTATAGTACTACTGGGGCGTGCTTAAAACTTTTAGTATTATACTAAGTAGGATCGTATTTATAGCTTCTCTAGTTAGCGTAGTATTATAAGTATCCTTAGTATAACTAGCTAGTAGTTATATATATAACTTTATATTCTAGCTTATTATTAAACTTAGTAGTAGGAGGGGGGGTCTTAAATTAACCTAGTAGAGGGTCCCCTATAGCCCTCCGAAGCTTACTAGGATAGAATACTAGGTAATAGTTATATTCCTTTAGTAAGTTAAGTACTTAAATCCCTCTAGGGCTAGTAGCTTTAATTAGCTACGGGCTATCCTATAGTATTAATAGCTTCGAGGAGTTTTCTTAGCGCTATCCTTCTATTAATACATAAATAGAGTCCCTTATAGCTAAGCTATTAGGCTAGTAGTAATAGTTAGTAGCTTAGGTATAGTATTATTAAGCTATAGCTATATTTCCCTTAGTAATTCGCTAGGTACTATAGAGTTTTTATATAAGTTACTAAGTATTACTATTACGGGCTACGCCCGGGTTAAGCCTACCTAGGCTTCTGCCTAGGTTTACCGCCTTAAGGACCTACCTAGGGCCTACCTAGGGCCTACCTAGGGCCTACCTAGTTATTCCCTATAGACTAGTAAAATCTCTACTAGAGAGGAAAACTTCCCCTTTTTCCTCTTTAGCTTAAATAAATAGTATTATAATAACCTTATATTAAATAAACTTAGGTCTAACCCCTTATATATTTAAGCTTATTATTATAATAACGACAATAAGTTAAGAACTACTCCCTACTAGTTAGTAAGATAGCTAATAGTAGTATAGCTAAAACTCGAGATAAGCTATTATAAGCTAATTTAGTAGTAGTAATAGAGTCTCTCTAGTAATAGTTATAGGAGGTTAAGTAGGGGAATAGCTAACGCATAACTACGTAGACCCCTATAAGTACTACTAGTAAGGTACTAGTAATACCTAGTATAATACGCTAGAAGCTACTACCCCTACCCCTAAGGTTTTTAAATAAGTAGAAGGAATATACTACCTAGGTATAGTAAATAAAGTATAAGATTACTATAGATAAGGCGTTCTATATTATAGATATAGAGGTATAATACCTTATTAACTCCTACTTAGATACTATAGCCTAATAAGTAGCCTCTACTTTCTATAGAGCTAGGGGGGTAGGGGGAAATATAACCCTGAGGACTTTATAGCTTATCTAAACTAGATATATAAGGACTTAAATATCTAGTTATAAGCTATAGCCTAATTATAAACCCTCTAGTAGAAAGAGAATAAATCCCTAGTAATCTTCCTACTAAGATTTAAGTAGATATTAGCTAATATAAGTAGTATAAACTAGCTTAGCTAAGTCTAGATCTTATTTCTAGAGGCCTCCCTTACCCCTAGGCTAAGGGATTAGCTAATTACTATTAACCTACTAGCTAATTATAATAGCTAGCTCTTAAAGGTCTAGAGTATTATATAGAAAGTAGAGTACTAGAAGGTTACTAGTAACTACTTAGTAACCTACTAGAAACCTATTACTAAGAATACTAAGGGGGATATTTATATAACTAGAGTAATATATATCTTATAAGTTAAGGAAGTAAGATATTATAACTACTAAGACTCTAGATCCTCCTTAGGTACCTCTATAGTTTAATATTAGTAACCTTAGAAGGGTATAAGGGACCCTTATACCTATTATACTTATAGAAATAGAGGCTATATTACCTAGCGCTACTCTAATAAGGAAGACTAGCTACCTAGGGTTATAAAAATAAAGACCTTAAAAAAGGAAATAGTATACTACGAGGTTATAAATAACTACTAAGTAGTAACTAACTCCTTAGAAAAAGATAAGGAGTTAGGAAAAAACTAACTCTAGAGCGAAATTAGGCCCTAGAGCTTACTAAGGAGGAGATATTAGGTTAGGAAGAATATAAATAGGAATAACTAGCTAATAATAAACCTACTATTATTTAAGTTAGAGTTAATAGAGGATATCTAGCTTATACCCTAGTAGATACTAGGAGTAATACTTATATAATAATTAACCTATCCCTAGCTTAATACCTCTACCTTCTATATATTAAGAAGAGATACTAACTTATAAGAGAGTATATATTTAGTAGATTATTACTAGGTAACGCGCTAGGTATAGTAGTATTTAACTTAGAAATAAGTAGCTATACCTAGCGTATTTTATATATATAGTTAATAGCCTAGACCCTGATATCCTCTTAGGGCGCCCTTAGATAGAATAGAGCTAGGTTATTTATAACGCTATAGCTTACTAAGTATATTATAAGAGGGGATAAGTTCGGCTATACCTAAAGGACTAAGAAGAAACTCCCCTTATAAAGGAAATAAGGGCTATAAGGTTCCTTAATATACCCTTATTCTCTATAATCTACTAATACCTAGTAAGATAATAAGGTAAGTACTAAGAGGGTATTAAAGAGGTATTAATATAGGCTATTAGCTTATCAACCTAAGACTAAAGGAGGATTAATAATACTATTTACTAGACTAGGTCTTAAGGGAGTTTCCTAACCTATTTAACTCTAATAAGGTTTACCTACTACCCCCTAGGTAACTAGGGGTAAACTATTAAATTAACCTTATACTAGGACTAGATAGGAGGGCGCTACTACTCCCCTAAGGCCCCCTCTATAGTATATTAAGAGAAGAGCTACGAGTATTAAAAAGGACCTTATAAAACCTCTTAAATAAGGGGTTTATTAGGACTAGTAGCTTACCTACTAGGGTACTAATACTCTTTATAAGGAAGCCTAGTAGGGGGATTTACTTCTATATTAACTATAGGGCCCTTAATATAATTATAAAGCTACTACCCTCTCCTACTAATCTCTAAGATACTATATTAAATAAGTATAGCTAAGTAGTATATTAAGCTAGATATAATGATAGCTTTCTATAAGCTAAGGGTAATAGAGGAGAACTAGGAGAGAACTATATTCTATACCTAGTATAGGTTATTTCAGTAGGTAATCTACTTATTTAGCCTAACTAGCGCCCCCGCTAGCTTCTAGTGATATATTAATAATACCCTATAGGACTTCCTTAATAACTTCGTTACTACTTATATAAATAATATATTAATTTACTTAAATAGAACGAGAGAAGACTACGAGAAGAAGGTTTAGGAGGTCCTCTAGAGGCTAGCAAATATAAGCCTAAAACTTAACCCTATAAAGTATAAATTCTTCGTTAAGAGGGTTAAATATATAGGGTTTATTATAATAGTAGGAGAGGATCTCTCTTATAACCCTAAGAAACTCTAGGTAATTATTAAGTAATTACCCCCTACCTCCCTAAAGGGGGTCTAGAGCTTCCTAGGGTTTATAGACTATTATAATATATTTATATTAGAATATAGGGATATTATTAGACTACTTATACTACTTATTGAGAAGAATATAATATTCTAGTAAGGAGATAACTAAGAACGAGCTTTCTTATATCTTAAGTAGCTTTTTAATACTAGAAAGGGGCTAGAACCGAAGGGAACTAGAAAGATAATAAATAATATAGCTCTACCTATAAATAGGTAAGAATATTAAGAGTAGGCTTAAAAGATATATAGAATTATTTATAGATCTAATTAAAAGGGATTATCTAAATTAGGCGCGGATTTACTAAGAAAATATTAAAAAACAAGGTATAGGGTTATTAAGATACTAATAGTAATAATATCTATACTATCTTTCTATCTACTACGCTCCTCCCTTCTATACTCTACTTTATAATCTTCTTATAATAGGTCTATATACTAAGGGAGTTTTCTAAAAGTTATATAGCTAAGTCTATCCTATCCTATCCTAATTATCCCCTTGAGACTTTTTATAATATTATAAAGGAGAGTTTTAAAAAATAAATAAAACTACTTTATAGAAATAGTAAATAAACTCTATTTATAAATCTAATTTATTAATAATATCTTCTAGGCAGGCGATCTTATTATTAAGAGGGTCCCTTAGGTTTAACTATTTTTTATTATAAGTTATATCTTAATAATAGCCTTATTACCTCTTCCTCTTTATTATACTCCTTATCCTATTCTAATCCTTAGTATATCTAAAGCTACCCGCCTTATTATACTAGGTATAGGAAGTTATAATAATATGCTCCCTTAGGTATATTCCGCTCGATCTAATCCTACTAGTTAACCTTTTACTAGATATAGTCCGTATAGCTATAGTTATACTTATTTAAAGGACTAGGCCTCTTAGGATATAATAGTATATCTATAAGTATAGTTCTTAGGTATTACTTAATAGTTATACTACGACTTAGCGTTTATAAGACCTATAACTAAAGCTAATATCTAAGGTATTTAAGCTTATTATTTAGTATTTTAAATAAAATAGACCTAGATAATACTAATAATTTATAAATAGGTTAAGGAATATCTACTATAGGAGATAGAGTAATATTATTATTATTTCTAAAGTCTATTATATTATTATCTATAAGTAAAGGAATAAGAGGGTATAAAGGGAAGAAAGGTATTATCTTAAAGTCTTCTTAGCTTAATAGGGTATCTTATAGAGCTATACTACTATTAATAGTTAAGTTATAGAACTCTATAGTAATTATAGATATATATTAAATAACTAAGGGGATTTTAGAGTTAGAGAATAATACGCTATCGCTTAAGGTTATACTA
>JAVHLU010002663.1:0-16487 GCA_036785755.1 Colletotrichum ledebouriae
CCTCTCTCTTGCGCCTACACAATGCTTGTTTTCTTTGATATTCATGTTCACGAGTAAACGCTTAACTCAACATTGACAAACTAAAATTGCCAAACGAATAGGAAACACGATGGATATGACGAGCTCACCCACCACCACCACCACAAACTCCATTCACACACCTACAAAAGCATGGGAAACACGAAGTGGCACCGAGGCCATGCAGAGGGTGGCGGATGTCATGATAGCGGTGACGGAGTCTTTCAGGCAACAGTTCAGAGGACATCATCCCGACGACGGCAGCTTCGGCCCAGACGAACCGGGAGACTTGAGATGGCGAGCATCGGCTCCGAAGCTCTATCATCGAAGACGACCACAGGTAGTCATCATCCTCAAGACCAAGCACAGGTCCCTCGACATTTGATCCTCAGAGGATTGCACCCGTATCCTCAATATCACTCGAATCGCCTATTTCGTTCCGCGAACGCGCAGTGCCCCCGTTCATCTTGGCTGGCCCTCTTTCCAGCCATCCAACAGTAAACGTCCAGACGTTCCGCAGCACTCCAGAAGTACGCTTACAAACGCCGGGACTTGTTTCAACATCTCCCGATCCCTCGTATGGTATGGGTTTGCAAAGAGGATTGGCCCCTGAGTTATTAGCACACCCTTCTGAATATCCAAACTTGTTCGAGGCCGCGACGAAGATTATCATCACCTAGCGAGGTAGATACCCAGACACTACACGAGCTGTGAGCCGCGAGAACCTCCGCCTCTCTGCAGCAACGCAGACAGATACTCCCGAAAACTAGAATTCATAGGCAAGGCGAAGCCATCTATATCAAGCGCAACCTCTTTTAGAGAAACCTCCTATTTTGGCCCCGATTCTCCATCAAGAAGCATCACTCGTTGTCGTCGTCGGCTTCTATGGGATCCTAATATTCGCCGGCCTCGCACAAGCTATTGCTCCCGCCCTCGAGATAGCCAAATCACTCATTAACATCAAGAACGGTCGCTATTCTTGGTTTATAGCAGCCCACAACCTTTCTCTGGGTGTTTTCACCTTTCTATCGGCCCGTCTTAGAGACATAATTGGACTTAAAGATATGGCATATGCGGGGGTCTCTGATTCGCATTCTGGTGCCTCCTTGCCGGACTTTCTATCGAATACAAAACGATGGATATAACAGTGCTGTATGTATATGCATCTGCCGCGCTATGCAGGGCATTGGTCCAGCTATCAGTATTTCCAACGGCTTCTCCATCCTCGAAGCATCTTTCGCCCCAGGCCAGAGAAAGGACATAGCACTATTATTAGTCAGCGCCTCCGTGCCTGTTGAATTCGTTCTCGGCACTATGATGGCGTCTCTCTTCACCGTTAACAGCGCATAACAGTGGTCCTTCTTCGTCCTCTCCGCCGTCTGTGTTTCGGCCGCGGGGCTCAGCGCTCTCATACTCCTACCCCAAGATCCCCGCAAGCTGTGTTCTGGAAACAGCATATAGGTAAATCTAGTTATATTTGGCATCCTGCTCGGCTTCTCAAGGCTTAATCTCTTGAGCTTTGCGTGGAACGAAGCGCTAGAGGTAGGCTAGTGGACGCACTACGTTTACTTCCTCCTCATCATCGGAACCTTGTTTCTCGCAGCCTTTTTTCTTTATGACGCCTATCGTATCGAGTCCCCTGCTTGGCCGTACGGGTTATAGATTCGTTAACGAGCCTCGTTTTAGGCTATGTCGCAGCAAGGTGGGGATGCTTCATCATCCGGGTCCTTTATAGCTTCCAGCTCGTTGAGGTATTGCGCGGTTAGGACTGCCTCCTCGCAAGCGCGGGGTTTATGCCACTTGCTGTCGAGGGTATCGCGGTGGCTTTGCTACTGGCCTGTTTGATGCCCGGCGGGGAGGTATATTGGGCTTTCCTTGGGTCTTTGGCGGCTTTCACGCTGGCACCTATACTCATGGCGACAAGCCCAACGGATCAGACGTACGGTGCGAACAATTTTGCAAGCGACTTGCCGGTGGCCCTTGGAATGGTAATCCCGAGCCCTTTGCCGAAGGTGCTTTTGAGCAATGGCCTAACAGATGAATACCAAGGCATGGTGGGTGCCCTAGCCATGTCCGTCTCAGCTTGTAGTATGTCAATCGCCGTGGGAATGGCGAGGACTGTTGAAGTGCAAGTGAACCAGCAAGGAAAGGCTACACTGGTGGGATTTCGCGGGGCGCAATATCTCGGGGTTGGGCTTGCCGGTCTAGGAACGATACTGGCTTCAGCACTTCTGCACCGATGGTCTTTCCAGAGGAATAGATGACAGCTTTCAATCCGAAGGAATTGACCTTATGAGGCGTAGTATGTTTGCACGTACATATCATATATTTGATTTGGCTGTCGATCTAAAATTATCTCAAGTCCAACAACAAAAATGCGACATAGGAGAATTCATCAGTCTCGGTCTTCTTCTGCAGCGCCTGGCCCACTCCCTTTTCCATCTCATTGCGATTCGAAAGAGCAAGAAAAACGAAAATTCAAATGCGAAACCAACGAAGAACCCTTACTCGATACTGAACCTCTGTTCTTCGTTCACCGAATTGCTGTCGAATCTTCGTCACGTTTATGTCACGCCTTGAGCCGTCCACCGTAAGCACCTATCGCCTCGCCTCGACAGCAGGCGTCCCGGCGGGATACTCGCCCGGGATGTGCAAGTTAGAAATTGTCGGGACGCTGTCGTTTCTCACGTTGATTGTGGTTGGCCGTGCAAGAGACTGACGGAGAAGATCGTGGTTCCTGGAGACAGGTTTGTCCTTTGAAGACGCATCGTTCTCGGCACGTCCGTTCCTCAGCCCGTTTCCAGTCTCAACCCCAACCACTGGGGTCACATTGATGTCTCCCATGTTCCCTCCGCCAGAAGGGGGATATTCGTCAGCATTTTGATGTGGTGAGAAGTCCTGACGGGAAACGTCTGATGTCTGCTTCACACCACCTTTTATCCAGTAACCATATTGACTATTGCCGCCTGGGGTCTCCAAACCACGACCGTGGTTCACAAGCGACGCTGGACGGGAGTCGCCTTCAAGCTTGGCCGGGGTTGCCTGCTGGCTGTGTGTTCTTTGCATACCCGTCGACGCGACGGAGGCTGCATGGGACCTTCTGTTTAACGACTGCGAACGGCGAAGTGGTTTGTTTGTGTGTGGATTGGCATTGTCCTCTTTGGCCAGCTGGCTCACAATGGCTGCGTGGGAAAGCGTTTCTTCAATTGGAGTTCGCACTGTACCCCCATATCCGTTCGGGTGAACGGCACCTAACACGCTACCTGGGAGCGCTGACGCTTGCATAGCTGCTTCTCTGTCCGAGTTTTCGAAACCCGAGCTTACACTAGACGGCGAAAGAGGTGCCTGTAAGCCTCGCTGTGCGTTGACTTGGATGTCCGATGGAAACCGCCCACCTGCTTCGGGACGGCGAAGGTCCTGTCTCGAGCTCGAGTTGGCTGCGACCGCTGTGTCCGCCGAGTATGGCTCGTCGTCCTCGTCGTCGAGAACTCCGTCGCTGCTGGTTGACCGCTGGGAAGACTGGCTGAGGCTACGGACGTGGCCCCGCACGAACTCGGTTCTTTCTTGAGGTGATCGCTCGGTAAGCACCTTGATATCTTCATACCAAGCCATCATTGTGTCGTAACTCTCGGCCCGGAAGACCCAGGTGTGGCCCCGATGCATTGATCCCGTTTGACGGCCTTTGAGAATGAATTTGTTCGAAGAACCTCCCTCGCTGGAATGAGAACCTAGCTTCTGCTCTGGAAGATACAATGACATGACGGGGGCCTGAGCCTTATCCGCAGACTTGAATTCGTGAAGATGAGTCGGAGAAAGTACATACCTATTTCCCAACAGGGGTTGTCAGCTTCTGTAGATGTCTATGGCGACATTGAAACTCACCAGCCAGCTGTGTAGCTCTTAAGATATTTGCTCTTACGCTCGAGGAGACCAGCGCGTATCTCTTGGCAAGCAACATGGTCTCGACCAGGAAAGTGGATGTGCTCTGCTGAGCGAATTGAGATGTTGGGATCAACAAACTGGTCATCCTTTTGGACAAAGTATGTCCATTCATGGTCTTTGGGCATGGAAAGAGGCCCAATGCGAAGCTCCTCGATCGTGCGGTAAGCCGCATCAGATTCGCGCTTGAGAATGCCTGCGTAAGCGTTGTATGCCTTCTGTATCTCGCCAACTACAATGGATTCCAATTCACGACCTGAGTTCTCCAAATTAAGGTAAGCTTGGTGGAGGTAGTTCTCTTCGTCGATTTGTCGCTCGACTTGTCTGTCGACCGCAAGACGCAGAAGATAAGGGTCTTGCTTCCCGGTAGTCAAGGAAGGGTCCAGGTCGCTTTGTCCGAGTGTATCCTGTAGAGCCTTGACAGCTCTCCGAGTACCATCCATCTCTTTCTCGACCGAATTCTTGAAGTCGCCGGAGAGGTTTTTGATTTCCTTGATCTTTTGGTGCAAATCGCTTCTCAGTCCCGTGAGTGCCAGAATAACGTCCTCTTCGATTTCCTTTGCCTTGTTGGTCTCAAGAATAGCACTTTTGTGGTAAGCGCGAAGTATTTGTAATGCGTCGTCTACACCTCCGGAGTCAAGGAAACCAGGCGGGGCGGAAATATTGTTGGCGACATTGGCCAGTTTCAGAAGCGACTTGGACTTGTGTTCATAATGTGTTTGAATCTCGCGATAGTATGCGATCAAGTCCTTGAGAATCTTCCGCCAAGCTACGACACTGCGTCAGGAAGCGCTCTTCTAAAGGAATTGGTAATGACTTACACTGAAATCTGTTGGCCAAAATCTCAGTTGGGTTGCCAGTGGTCGGTACAGGGCAGTGGAACGCGCTGTGCACCTCGTCGGGATCCGAGGAAGATTGCAAGGCCAAACTTCGGACGCTACCGGCTTTCATACTCCTGCGACTGCTACTGCGCTTCAGGCTACCATTCCTGCGCAGAGAACTTTTCTTCTTCAGAGTATTGTGCCGTGAGGGGAGGCTCAAATGGTCCTCCCCAGCGTTGGAAGCGAACGAATTTGACCGCGGCATATTGGAAGACGGGCCGTCTATGATACTACTGCCTCTTTGACTAGCATCCCATTCCTCTGTAAACTTACCACGAGCAGTCGCTGAAGGTACCGTAAGGTTGTTGTGCGCAGCAAGATTCTGAGTCTCGTGGTAAGCGGGGTGGACGTCTTGCGGAAAGTAGCGTGGTTGATGACCAGTGTGTGAGTTGGCGGGAGTATTTACATGTGGCTCTTGGTCTTCGTCGTGCTGCAGAGAAGCAGCTTGGGGAGGAAAATCAGAGGATGTGGCGGCCGGGGGTTGTTGGGGGAAATAAGACGAGTTGCGATTTGAGGTCATGACTGGCGCGGCGGCGTATGGGGCTCGATCTTGTACGTCCCTTTCCCCAAATGAAGCAGCACTCGGAGCGGGAGAAGACGCGAGCGGGGATCTAGTGGCCATGATTTAAGATGGACTCAGGTGTAGGTGCACTCGCTTGGTTTGGCGTCTTCGACTTGAGCATCAAGACACCGCGAACACCGTAGTCAACTTTTGAAAGCAAAGGTCTGGTGGCTCAGGGTTTAGCGCTGCAGGGTTGAGACGACTGGGAAGTTTTTAGACAATTCAGTGCAGCAGGCAATGCGCCGGTAGGTCACTCAATGGCCGGCTAATGCACTGCGGCGCTGTGTGTTTGACGCAATGGCAGCTGAAATGGCTGTATGGGCTAAAACCAATGTCGTCATCAGGACGCACGAGTCGCAGTGGTGTCTCCCGATTCGGTTCGGTCGAATGCTGGAGTCTTGGTCGTTTGGGATAAGGAAAGTGGTAGTTTTGCGCCTAGAGGACTGGACCAGATAGGAAAGGGGGGGGGTTCCGACGGGGCGAAGTGGTTAGAATTCGGGCGAACAGTGAAGCAGTCGAATCGCTCACGTACAGTGTCACGAGTGAGTTCTGCAGGATCTCGGTCTGTTGCGTCTAGGTCTTGCGATGAAGAGAAGGAAATGACAAAAAAAAAAAAGAGTGAGGGAGAGAAAGAGATGTGGGCAACCGCAGGGAAGGTAGCTTGGAGTAAGCTAGGACCTGTCGTTCGAGCCATGGCAAACGGGTGAGCAGGGTGAGGTAGGTCCTGCGGCGACTCCTGCCTCACCTTGGTGGAATTGTGGGGGAAAGGCCGGGTGAGTACTGGCAACAAGAACCCTGAGCCTCGGATACCATCCGCAGGTATGTACCCTGTCCGGCTGTGCCGAGGGAAGGGGGGCCGGCGCCATATCGGGATGGTCAGCCGCGCCAAATCGCGGCAAAGCAGCATTCGTCCACAAGTTACCATCCCCGACTTTTTTTACCTCGAAGCTGTCCCATGGTCAGAGAGAAGCGCAATAATATGGGACGACATTTCTTCATCTCATCATCAGTCTTGGCCCATTTCTTCTAAACAGCTTCACGGATGCTCCGACCACCGTATCCCGCCTGCAGAGTAAGGATGAATGATGCACGGAAGTCAAAGGATATGTAACAACGAGGATCCCATGCGCAGTTAGCAGAAACCGGGGTCAAACGAGCGTGTTATTTATAGTTATACGAGCGAAGCTATCCTTATACCTAGTTATAGTACGACCTACGCTCCTATTATATACCTTTATATATAAATAAGCCCTTATATCGTATATAACGCCTCTAACTTATATATAGCTTAATATTATATTATATATAGCTTATTTATTATAATATAGTGCTATTTATAGTTATAATACTCCTCCTCGCTAAGAGCCTACTTTTATAAAGCTTAAACTACCTTAATATACTTCTCTATAGTAATACTAGCTTTATATAGCTTTATATTACTCTTTTTATAGAGTTAATTGAAGATTATGCTCCTAAGTAGTTTTATAAATAAGTTAACTATATTTATTATTAATAATATATACTTAAAGTTAACCTCGCCTTATTTAGTAACTTCTTATATAAAGTAGTTATAAATTTATATATATTTTATATAGTTATTTATAAACTCCCTCTTTATAAATATAATTATTCTTATATTATTTACTTATATATAAAGGGGCTCCTTAAGATCTATACTAAGTTTACTTAAGAAGTTATATATCTAAAGCGCTTTTGAAGTAATAAATAATATAATGTAGTACTTAGCTTCTATAAATAACTTAGAGATTATTACTTATTATTAGGATCTCTATAAGATTAGCTTATTAGCTATGAAGAATACCTAATTTATTTTTAAATACGCTATATTCTTATAGCTAGTATAGTTATTATTAATATAAGTACAGAACCCTTATTTATTTAGGCCTTTATCTCTATATTTATTATTATAACTTATTACTAAAGAGGGTTTATACTAATATATTATATTAAGCGCTCTATACTTTTCTTATATAATTTATTTATATAATAGAAGAACTATACCTATAGCCCTATATTAGAAAAGAGATCTAGCTATATTACAAGCGCTCTAAAGCCGACTTTACTAAGTATTCTCTAGTATTATACTTAGAGTTCTAGTTTTAATATAATCTCTATACTAAGGATTATAAAGTTAAATACCCCTATATTAATAAGTATATTTATAGACCTAACTTTCGCTCTAAACTCCCTTATTATTTCTATTAAATATATCTCTTAACAAATAACAATCTTCTAATATTCTTTATTAAAAGTAAGTTATATACTAAGGAAGTATAAGGAACAATAGCGGGTGCAGGGTGCAGAGCCACGCTATCGGCAAAACGTTGGCGAATTAGCGGCGAACATACGCACCCCTAAGAAAACTCTGCAAGCTATAGACTTAGAAGGTTAAGCAATAGTTCAATACAACTACGCAAACCTACGTTTTAGCATTCGAGCCCTTCCTAGTTTAGGCCTATAGCTATACTCTTATAGGAAATTATTAGGTACCCTAAGGTTATTGACCTCGATCTTATTACTTATATACTAATAAATAGCGCTAAGAGCTACTTCTAGTCTATATACTACGATATTATTAATATATATAGCTATTATAATATTAAGAGTCTTATTATAATAAGTTATATTATTTAAATATAGTAGTATAAATCCTACTTATTATTAGATCTCTTATAACTTCTTTTATTATCATCTCCTACCTTATCATAACTTATATAAAGCCTTATAAAGTCTAATAACATATTCCTAATCTATTTAATACCTATATAAAGTTACTAACTAAGTATATTGTAGGTTTATAAAGAACTCTCTAATTAATAGGAAAGGTATTATATATACTACCTCCTCTAGCTCTCTATTTAGGTATATACTAACGAAGTCCTATTATTATATAGGATACCCCTTTCTATATATATATACTAGTAGGATCTACTATAACGCTATTTATAATATTAAGGTATATATCTAGGTAAAGTTATACCTAGAGACTTATAAGAAGCCTCTTATTATAATCTACGCTTTATACTTTATAAGTATACTATAGGCTTTCTTATACTTCTATATTTACTTAGCTAATAAAATAGAGGCTTTTTAATACCTCTTCCTTATTAATAAACTATAAAACTCCCTTTTTAACTAAAGTATATATATTATTAAACGCTACCTTTACTTATAAGTTCTAATTATTTATAAGCCTATTCTATACCTTTATAATAATTATTAGGTCTAGGTAAGGCTATAGAGATATTATATCTATTTTACTTCTAAGGGGGTCTTATATAAAAGCTATAGTATAAGTATATATTATTCGTTTCTCCTCTAGAGAGTTAATCTCTCTAATTTTTAGATATACTTACTATATCTACTCTATAATATTGTAAGTATAGTATTATAACTATAAGCCCTAACTAAGTAATAATATATACTAGCGCTCTACTAGCTTTGTTATAGGTTTATGAAAAAATGATATTAGAGTAGATAATAATCTTATTTTACTCTAGTACTTATATTATATATACTTAGTCTCTATAATGACTTAGTAGGATACTCTTTTTAGCTTATATATAATCTTCTTACTCTTTACCCTTACCTTAGGATTAATATAAGTGAAATATATACTTTTAATAACTATTAGTTAATATATATTAGGAATATAGTCTCCTCTTAGGGCTAATGATTTATTATAAAGCGCTTAAATAAGTATCCTACCTAGTATTATTATAATAAAAGAGTAGTTAATAATATAGATTGCTACTATAAGTAGAAATAGCTATAATTCTACTAGGACCTTAGGACTAATACTAAAAGAGCGCGCCTTATTTAATATAATTTAGATCGCACGCTCTATAATACTATTCTATTTATATATATAGAGTAGCGAAGACTCTACTTTTATCTTATTATCTTATAGTATAACCTCGAGGTATATTATTATAAACTCCTCTATATCATCTATATAAATAACCTTTATTATTATACTAAAGGCGTTCTTCTATTCTTAGAGATATATTTATAATTAGTATACTAGCTTATTATTTATATCTATAAAAATAATTACTTCAAAGTATATCTTACTATTTATAACTAATAGGAAGTACTTAAAGTACTTTATTAGCTTTACCTCTTTAATATTTATATAAAGAATATCTCTTACTCTCTCTATATATCGCCTAGGTATATATAATAAGTATTATAAACTCTTTAAGAGATCCCACGTTTTATATAGCTATAGGACTACTAACTTAGGGGTACTTATATATCCCTTTATTATTTTAATAATTTTCTTTATCTCTCTAAAGCCTAAGTACCCTAGTATCTAAGATTAGAGCTTAGATTTAGTTCTTTATTATATAGTATATATAACCCGCGCACTTAAATCTTACTTATAAGTAATATTAAAGTTAAAACCTCGCTATTAAATATTAAATATTATTAAGCTCGGAATTACGCCGCAGCCCCTTCGCAAAAAGACTATAACAAATTCACCTAGTTCGCAGGTATAATTTAGGAAATACTATATAGGTATTTTAACCTATACCCTCTACTAGTTAAGGAAAATAATATAGGAACCCTATATATTCCTACTACTCGCAAGCAAACTCTCTAAATATTACTATATAAAGTCGGACGCGCGCCGTACTAGGGCTAATTATATCGGAGCCGAACGGGCTACTAAGGCTCTTATAGCCTAGAAATACCCTCGCTAAACCTTCTAGTAAGGTACTGCAAAAGCTATTATATAAGATAACTCCTTAACCTAAAAGGTCGACCTTCTAGCAAGGTACTATAAATACTACTATACGAGAGGTAACTCCTTAACTAAAGAGGTCTTTCCTAAGAGGTTCTTATAGCTAGAAGTATAAGAAGCTAAGCAGGGCCTTATACCTCTCCCTCTTCCTTATCCTTATCCCTTAACTATATTAGTACTAAACCTTATATATAAATACGCTAAGCCTAAGCGAGGCACGCCCTTTAGTATAAATAATATAGAGGGGATTACTAGAGAGTTTAGCCTTAATATAATTAATAAAACCCGCTCCTTTATTAACTACTCCGCTATATATAGAGAGCGTATTATTAATATAGCCCTTAAGAGGGCTTATCTTAATACCCCTATAGGGGACTCTATAAGGCGCGATAGTATTAGAGCTAAGTAAGTAAACTTAGTAGTAGAAGTTTAGTAGGTTATTATATGCCCTATAGAGTAGCTCTTCTTCGAGTAAGTCCTCTATATTACTAAGGTAGAGGCAGCCTAGGCAGCCTAGGCCTATTAGGGGAACGTTAGTAAGTATAGCTTATATTAAATAGAGAGAGCGTTGCTAACGACGGTATAGCTAGCGGACGAAGTAGTAATAGAGGCGGTATTTAATAGCAGCGCGGGTAGTGCGCGAGAGGAAAAGTCGATAGTTTTATAGTCTGCCCGTACTTAAATAATTAAAAACTACGTTATTATCGATATAAAGTTAAAGATCGTGAGGCTATTAATAGGTATATATAAGTGTAGCTATAGTTAGGAAAGTTATAATCACGTGACTGAAGGCTATGTATTGTCAGGAGGCGCGGAGTTAGAAGGTCTATTGCACTTAAGCAGGTAAAATCACTATGCAGTGGCCAGAGGCCAATATTAAATATTATAAATACCTACCTATTAGTACCTACTAATTAGTTCCTATTAAGGTAATCTCTACTAAGATATAGTTATTTACTATTAAATATATTAACTAGAAAGGTTAGTATATATAAAACGTCTTATAGCTATATTAATTCCTTATGATTAAAGCATAGGGTAACTATACCTATATACTTAGAGTAGATAGCCTCTGGCCACTGCATAGTGATTTTACCTGCTCAAGTGCAACAGACCTTCTAACTCCGCGCCTCCTAACAATATATAGCCTTTAGTTATATAATCGTAATTGCCGACTACCTTTCCTAACTATAGCCGCACTTATATATGCCCTACTAGATAGCCTCACGATTTTTAATTTTATATTAATAATAACGTGGTTTTTAATTATTTAAACTATAAAATTATTAACCTTTCTCTTATATACTACCCGCGCCGCCGTTAAATACCGCCTCTATTACTACTTTATCCGCTAGAAGTTATTACTATCTTTATTAAAGCAGTCGTCTTATTCGATCGGGTTAGCTAACGTCTTTATAGCTATACTATTATTAGCAACGCTCTCTCTATATCAAAGCAGTTAGTATAAGCTATACTTACTAATAAGCCCTAAGGGGCCTAGGCCGCCTCTACCTTAATAATATAGAGGACCTACTCGAAGAAGGGCTACTCTATAGAGTATATAATAACCCGCTTAGCTTCTACTACTAAGTCTACTTACTTAGTTATAATATATTAATAAGTATCCCCTCTAGGGGTATTAATAAGAGCCCTCTTAAGGGCTATACTAATAATATACTCTCTATATATAATAGAGTAATTAAAGAAGGAGTAGGTTTTATAAATTATATTAATACTAAACTCTCTAGCGAGCTCTTATATATTATTAGTATTAAAGGGTATACCTCGCGTAAGCTTAGCGTTTTTATATATAAGGTCTAGTATTAATATAATTAAGGATTTATTATAGGTTAGATAAGGATAAGGAAGAGGGAGAGGTATAAAACCCTACTTATAGAGCTTCTTATACTTCTAGCTATAAGAACCTCTTAGGAAAGACCTCTTTAGTTAAGGAGTTACCTCTTATATAATAGCGTTTATAGTACCTTTAGTACCTTACTAGAAGCTTAACCTTTTAAGTTAAGGAGTTATCTTATATAGTAGCTTTTGTAATACCTTTAGTACCTTGCTAGAAGGTTAACCCTTTAGGTTAAGGAGTTATCTTATATAGTAGCTTTTATAGTACCTTGCTAGAAGGTTTAGCGAGGGTATTTCTAGGCTATAAGAGCCTTAGTAACCCGTTTAGCTCTAATATAATTAGCCCTAGTATAGCGCGCGTCCGACTTTATAATATTTAGAGGGTTTACTTATAAGTAGTAGGAACGTATAGGGTTCCTATATTACTTTCCTTAACTAGTAGAGGGTATAAGTTAAAATACCTATATAGTATTTCCCGAATTATACCTGCGAACTAGGTAAATTTATTATAGTCTTTTTGCGAAGGGGCTGCGGCGTAATTCCGAACTTAATACTTAGAGTAGATATTACCTCCTCTTATATAAATTATATATAGCGTTATTAATAGTATATACTCGTTAGTATTATACTATAATACGTTATTAATTATATATATATTCGCGCCTATATCCTATAGCTAAATACTATTATTATATTTAATTATTCTTAAAATAGTATTCTTTTATCTAGTCTTTATAGAGTTATTAACTCGCGCTAGGTAGTCTATAAGGTTATTCTAAGCCGCTTAAAAATTATTTAAGTTTATAAAGAAATAATAGACTTATTCTAATACCTTTAAGCTCTCTTTTATAAACTCCTTCTTAAGTATATTTATTTTCTTATTCTTATTTAATAAAGTTAATAATTCCTTATCCTTAGGATTATAATTAGAACAATAGCTATATATAATATTAGCGCGCTTATAACTAAAATAACTATAGCTTTACTAGTGCTTCTTAGGCTCTATCTTCTTATCCCCCTTAGTTATCTTATCTACTTAGGTTATAAGTATAGCTGTTATCTTATTAGGTATATAAGCTTTATTCTATAGATCTTCTATAAGCGCCTTAACTAATTTAATAATACCTTTATAATACTTTAATTATTAGTATATAACTTAGTTATAGTACTAGTTCTCTACTCCTTAAATAAACGCTTAAATAGCGTCTTTAGGAGAGAAAATACTACCTACTTATTAATATCTATATTATAATTCATTAAACTTTAATATATATATTATTAGATCGCTTATTATAGGCTTTACTATATATATCTAATCCTATAACTAGCCTTATAGTATAATACTAGCGCTAGTATATATCTATAAAAGAGTCTCTTATATCTTAGAGGTACTCTAAAGATATAGTAGAAAGGGCTAGAACCGATAGGAACTAGAAAGATAACAAACAATATAGCTCTACCTATAAATAGATAAGAATATTAAGAGTAGGCTTAAAAGATATATAGAATAATTCGTAGATCTAATTAAAAGAGATACTCCCTATTAGGCGTAGATTTACTAAGAAATTACTAAAAAACGAGGTATAGGGTTATTAAGGTACTAATAGTAATAATAATAATACTATCCTCTCTACTACGCTCCTCTCCTCTACGCTCTACTCTATAGTCTTCTTATAATAAGTCTATATACTAAGGGAGTTTTCTAAAAGTTATATAGCTAAGTCTATCCTATCCTATCCTAATTATCCCCTTAAGACTCTTCGTAATATTATAAAGGAGAGTCTTAAAAAATAAATAAAACTACTTTATAGAAATAGTAAATAAACTCTATTTATAGATCTAATCTATTAATAATATCTTCTAGGTAAGCGATCTTATTATTAAGAAGGTCCCTTAGGTTTAACTATTTTCTATTATAAGTTATATCTTAATAATAGCTTTACTACCTCTTCCTTTTTATTATACTCCTTATCCTACTCTAATCCTTAGTATAGCTAAAATTACCCGCCCTATTATGCTAGGCGCGAGAAAGTATTATAATATACTCCCTTAGGCGTATTCTACTCGATCTAATCCTATTAGTTAACCCTCTACTAGATATAATCTATATAGCTATAGTTATACTTATTTAAAGGATTAAGCCTCTTAGGATATAATAATATATCTATAAGTATAGTTCTTAGGTATAGCTTAATAGTTATACCGCGACTCGGCGTCTATAAGACTTATAACTAAAGCTAATATCTAAGGTATTTAAGCTTATTATCTAGTATTTTAAATAAAGCAGACCTAGATAATACTAATAATCTATTAATAGGTTAAGGAATATCCGCTATAGGAGACGGCGTAATATTATTATTATTTCTAAAGTCTATTATATTATTATTTATAGGTAAAGGAGTAGGAGGGTATAAAGGGAAGAAAGGTACTTTCTTAAAGTCTTCTTAGCTTAATAGGGTATCTCGCAGAGCTATACTACTATTAATAGTTAAGTTATAGAACTCTATAGTAATTATAGATATATATCGAGTAATTAAGGGGATTTTAGAGTTAGAGAATAATACGCTATTACTTAAGGTTATACTACTAAAATATAGAGATAGTAATCCTTCTCGAATTAGAGCTCTAGCCTATTTAATATATTAGAGACTATATATAAATCTATCCCTCTATTAAACTAAATTAACTATATAGGTATTAATTAATAGGAGCTTTTAGAGTTATAGAGGGGCTCCTATCTTATAATACTATATATTAAGGTCCTATATAGCCTTAACAAAGCGCTAATTACTATTCTAGTCCTATATAGAGTTATAATAGAAGTAGTAGCTAGTCGATTAATCTATAAAAGTCGTAACCTAGTAATAATTACTATAGTTTAATAGAAAGAAGGCTCTAGTAGTATCCTAGAGATTCTTTACCTCTTCTCTTTTAAGCTTTATAGAAGCCTTATTAATTTCTTTCCTAAGTTACTAGGCTAGCTTATAAATTAGAGTATAGATATTATAAGGGTAGCTCTTAATTATAAATATAAAAAGGGCTATAACCTCTAAATTATCTAACTCCTTTTCTCTTATTAGCTTCCCTTATATATTATAAAGGTCTAATAAATATTCTACTTAGGCTAAAGTTATAATAGATAACCCTCTACTATACTAGGTTATTAAGTAATTTATAGATTCTTAGTTCTATTATATATACTATAGGACTATTAGTATAAGCTTATCTTAATTTAGTATAGGGTTCCCTTTAGGTCTTATAGTATTAAATCCCGCTAAGGTATTAGTAGGGCTAAATATAATATCTCTTAGGGTAGTAGGGGCTAAGTAGGGTAATATAAATAGTTTTATAAACCTAGGGTAGTTAAGATACTTTATAAAATTAGCTAGTTACTATAAGTTATAATCCCTCTTTTACTTCTTATAGTTATTCCTTCTTTCTATATTCTAGATATTTAGTTCCTTTAATAATCTTTCCTCTCTATCTAACTCTTCTAAATTAATAGGAACTATTAGACTAGTTTATAAATTAGTATCTATAGGTACTAGTAGGTTAATATCTATCCTATTTAGAGAGGAAACCTCTAGGTCTATAAATCGAGGGGTATATTTAGCTATCTAGTATTTAAAATCTTCTTAAGCTATCCTTTTCCTAATATCTTTATCTCTTAATTTAAAGTATTAATCGCGCGGAATTCTATCTATCCTTAGTTAGGTCTAGCTTCTTTTAAGAGGTATTTTATTAGTAAAAGCCTTTAATAAATAATTAATCTAAGCTTAATACCTTATCTTAATAAGCTACTTTAGAGGTACTAGGCTTCTAATATATATAAAAGACCTAAGCTAATTAATAAAATAGAGACTAGAAGCCTATAGTAGAGAGTCTATATATCGAAGTTCTACTAGGTATAGTTATCTTATTAAAACTTCCTTAGCTTTTTATCTTAGTAGAAAGCTCCTAGCGATAAATATTAGAGTTTATAGTCTTCTTTTAGCTCCTCTCTTTAACTATTAATTATTATAGAACTAGTTTCTCTTATCTTATAAGTTAATTAATAGACTTATAATAACTACCTTAGTAGACTTAGGCGCTTATAAATAAATAAGGAGTATATTAGGGGACTTAGCTTTAATTTAAGTAACTATAATATCCCTTATATCTCTATCTTTGAAATCGTCTTCTATACCTCTAACTATCTTATAGTAAAGCGGTTAGCTAGGCTTAGTAAGCCTTATAATATAGCGAGTAATTACTAAGATATCCTTAGTATATATCGGAGTTACTATTTTAAGTACGCTAATAGTATTAAATATACTAGCTATAACCCGCTATAAATATAAGGGGCGAATCGTCTCCTCTACTACTTCTAAGGTCTTATTCTAATATTTAATAAGGATATATTTTAATACTATATTAAAAGGGTCTATCTAACTAGGGATATTATCTATCCTAGGCAGAGGGC